>VXAU01005997.1:169579-187705 GCA_013399695.1 Formicarius rufipectus
CGCCGCAGCCCCGCGCCGCCATCGCCGCCGTGCCCGCCATGCCCGGCCCGCCCCCGGGGAGGTGCGGGGGCGAGCACTGCCGCTCCCGGCGGGCCGCGCGCCGCCGGGAATGCCGGGACTGCCGGGATCGCCGCGTGCTCCTCTGCCAGAGCGCCCGGCCCGGCCCTCCCCTCCCTTCCCCTCCCCTCCCTTGGCTCCTCACAGCGCCTCTGGCCCCCGCCGGGCGCTGTGTGTGCGTCCTCTCGGCGTTCCTGCTCGTAACGAGGCAGCCGCTGCTCGGCGGGCGGCGCTGTGGGGTGTGGAGGTGCCGCCCCGCTGCTGCCCCGGGCCTGCCTCTGAGCTGCACGGGGCGCGGTCCGTGCCTGGGGGTGTTACACGGTGGTACGTGACCTTCTCCGGGGCACATGCACACATCCTAAATGGTGACTTAGCTACGTGTCACGGGCAGTTGAAGTAATGACCTTCCATCCCGAGCCACGGGCCTGCGGAGTTTGAGTGGCAGTGAAGATCAGCCGTCGCTTATGCTACCTTTGCTCCATGCAGCAGCTGATGGTCACAACCCCGGGTGCGAGGCCCATCCCTTCCAGCAGAGGACAGTGGTGCGCGCAAGCCCTTGACTGCCTCGCAACCTCTAAACCCTCTTGGCCTCCCAAGCTCAAATACAAGACGCTGAATGGTTCAGAATCATGTAGAAGTTCATTTATCCAAATTAAAAAAAAATGTTTTAAAATGGATGCTCCATAGCTCTGGTTTTACTTTATGCACAAGTTAAAATAACGGGAAGTTCTTTTTAGGAGGAACCCAGTTGAGAGAGACCTTCAGCAGTCACTGATCTGTAGTTACTTGCACAGTGTACCTTGTTTTAATCAGTTTGCCACGTTCCTTTTCTTGGGGAATATCCCTCCCTTGTATAATAAAAGTGTGACCAAAAAAGAATTCCAGTGAAGAAGAGAGATCAGGTTATCTGGGATATGCTGTGAAGTCTTCTGCTTCTCTCCTGTTGTAAACTTCTCATATGAGATAACCTAATATAAAGCTTGTATAGCTGTCTTAAAGGCAATGAAATAGAGAAGTTTTTTATATGATGAAAACCCCTTTGTCTTTTGGACTTAGTGGGGGCCTATGCAATGTATTGTGATTAAAAATGCATTTTCAGCTGAAGCTTTAGTGTATGATTGTTATTTCTGCAACAAATTTATTGTCTTTACAATTATCCTCTGTGAACTCTGGATTTAATTGTCATTTGATACTCTTTAGTGTTTGGCGGATCATTTTGACCCAGCTATAAAGATAAGTTCTGAATGTAGCTCTAAAGTGTTTCTGCTGGTGTAAAAATGGTAAGTTTCAGGTTGACTTTCTTATAAGTCTGTTATCCAGATGTAATAGATTTCATAAATAGTCACTGAGAAGTGAAAACCTCATGAATATTAAAATCATGTTACTTAAAGCCTTACTCTGCCTTGGTTGCGCAGACTTCTGCCCTTTGCATATCTTATTTAGGAGGGAGTAGACAAGACAGAGGGGTTAAAATCCATCCCCAGTGTTTAGCTGTATTGTTGTCTTTGATGGAGAGGAAGATTGGGAAGTGCCATTGTTTGAGATTTAAATGGTCTTAATGCTATTTTAATTCCTTTAAAAAAAAATCCATTAGAAAAACTTTTTCCTTTGTAGCCTTGTGCTGGTAACCCAGTAGGTAATAAATGAAAACTCACACATCCATACACAGGAAGGTGGCCAATCACAGATGAGAGGACATAATTGCCTCTCCCAGCAGCTTACTTTGAGGTAGGAAAGGCTGCATATTTGTTCCTTATATACCCTGGGCAGCACCTTTAACTTTGCAGTATGTTTATAGATCATGCTGTGTCTTGGAATAAGAAAATAGTACTGCATAAAGATTTGTACAAAGATAGTTCAGTACTATGTGGACTTACATTTTAGAGAGGGTAGACCCAGGGGACAGTTTGCTCTGAGTTACAGTTTCTTGTTACTGTAAGAATTTAACCAATGCCTGAGAGGAAAATGGAATTTTTTAGAGAACAAAAACCCAACAACATATAATTTAATCCATAAAGATGCAGTCTGCTCCATTTATTTGAAAGAAGATACCTTTGAATTTTAGTTTATAGGGTCTGAGTTCTAAACTCTGCTTTCTTACAAGTCATACTTAGCATAGATACCTAAGTGCTTTTGTGGACTGTGAGATTTCCTTTTGGTATAGCAGGAAATGGGATATTCAGACAGTAGTGTTTATTAGGTACCTCACAGGCTATCTACAGTGTCTTATTTCAGCATGTGAAATAAGAAACAGGCAGGAGCCTCTGTTAAGATTTTGAAGCAGAGGTCTATCAAGTAATCAGACACTGGCCTACAGGGAAGAGTAGTTAAGAGGATTGTTAAGTTTGGAAACAAACTCTGGTGAGGGATGCTTAAAAATTTTTAGGTCCCTAAGATCACCTGTTTACACTGAAAGCTTTTTTTAGCTACAGGTATGAATTTTGTTCTTCTGCAACTTTCAGCTAATAAGTGTGTTGTTTTTCAGCCTGTACTATTGATTCAATTTGTCTAACTACCAGTAATGGGAAATGGCAGATAAAAAATGCACCTGACCTTGCAGATTGGAAAAGAGTGTTTCTAGTAGCTCCAGGAAAGAACTTGGGGAGCTGGTAGAGCTGCCTCATATGATCTGCTGACCACATGTGCATGCATGTGTGCAGTGATAGATTGGGTAATATGAAAGGTCTCACGGTTTTTGCAGTCTTGTATCGAATTGTTTTAATGTACAAAATGGCATTAATATCCTAATTGAGAAGTAGTACCATTTTATTGAGTAAAAGTATTACTACTCATGAGTTGAAAATAAGGGCCAGACTTATCAAAAAGAAAACCTGACCAGATATATGTATGCACAAGCAATTTCTGTAAACACTAATGAAAATATGAAAGTTGCACATAGGTACTGATGCTGCTGTAGAAGGTAGATTCACTGTTCCTCAAAGGCTGTGTTGTTGAAGAGAACCTGTACCTTCAGTTCAGCCATGAGGATCCCCTCCATTACAGTCTTTATGATTTTCACCTGTTGCATCTTGCCTGGAAGTGCTGTAAATGAGCATTGCCTACACCTGTGATTTGAATCAGGTGCTGGCCATCTTGAAAACTACCATTAGGTGCAATTGGATCTCAAGTTCCTGAGGTAGAAACAGCATGGTTACTGGGATTGTTATAGCTAGGGTACCTTAAAATTCATTCTCCAATTACAGAAGTCGTGTTTGAGGAAGTTCTATGTCACTGATCTTGCCCGATGGTGAGTACTACCCTAGTCTTATCATGTGGTAAATTAAACTCTTAGTTTTCCAGTGTGAAGTTCCACTATTATAGGCATAATAGGATTTCCTGCTATATCACTGCCATGTTGGTTTTGTGTCTTGATTAAGTTATTAGAAAATTTGTACTATGAGACTAGGCTACTTTTGGTGTGATTTCTAGCTGCTTGAGGATTAATTTCTTTGAGCTGGAAATCAGTATGATTTATCTCCAAGGTGATCACTCCTTTTGATTTGGACCTGTTCTAATATGCGATGTTTTCTAAATGCTTGTAATTTAGGAGTCTTGTCGGGTTTGTATTTGGATATAATTCAGTCCATAAGGAACACGTTATAGTGGTTTTCTTTCATAGTATGTCTTTCAAGCATTGGAAGCAGCAGAAACTAGACTAAAGTTTGAGTCCAATAAACTTATTGTATGAAATTCATGCATGTACTGTCTGTGATAATTATGCAGAAGAAAGTGATTGATAATATTTCAGCTGTTCTATGATTTACTTATGTATTCTCTCTAATTGTATTGGCAACTGCGAGAAAGCCTTTAAAGTGTCTTTCCAACCTCTGGTTTTCACTTACTTCATATAGTTAAGAACAACGAAAGACAGAGGAAAAAGCATGTGGAAGCACGACTAATTTATTCCTGTGTTTTATTACTTTCTGTGTTGCATTTTTGTGTATTCTGTTTACAGATTTCAGCTGAAGTTTTCAAAGAGCTGTGTTATGCCTGAGGCCTGTTACTTCCTAAATTAAGAGGCATAACTCTTGTTCCAGGCAATCTCTGACTTCATTTATATATGTCATGGATCTAACATTTCAACAGCATATAGTTTCACCTAACCATTACTTGAACCAGATCTTTCATATATTAATTTATATGACTGACTGACAGCCCAGCCTAGGAAAAAATAGACACAAAGATCTATGCTAAATTTGTTAAAGAAAAATTCTAGCTGAGCAGTCAAACCAGGAATACCCATCATAGTGTTTTCCCTGAGAGAGAGAGGGTATTAATAATCAACAAAACCTTCAATTATTATTGCCTTCTCTGTCATGAATAAAGCAAAGGAATAGTTTGAAAGAGTTGTCAAGCAACATAATGCTTGGAGTAAGCCAATTATAATAATGACATTAGTTTAGTCTAAAATATTTTTTTTAATCAAAACCAATCTACAGATAGTCTCAAATGTTAAATCCTGTTAAGGTTCTGCTTTTCAGAGAGTAATTTCTCACATTTCTTTAAAATGTGAGATTACTTGTAGGTTGAAGCCAGTTTGAAGAGGTTATGTTTTTCAAAAATTTTATTCCACAGGGTTAGCGTAGTGTTTCTAGGGACTGCTTTTATTGTTCTTAACACTAAGGATTATTTTTAATTGTCTGAAGCAATAAGGGTGCAAACTAAAACTGTTGACCTGGTGGAACTTTGTGATTTATTACTGCGCTAAAAGCACAGCAAAGATGTAAATAAAGGAAAATACTGCAGATAAATGTTCAAAAGCTTTGAATAAGGTTGGAGATCTTGAAGTGAGCCCTGTCTTGCCTTTTTCCTACACAGCAACACAGATTTTTGTATTACTTGTTCAGGATTGATTTATAAGGAGTTATTTTCAAAACTTTATATGAATTCCTTGCCTTCAAATATATGCACCTCTGTGTTGTGTTGTGTAACCCAGGTGGACATGAACACGTGTTGCAACCCTTATGCTACTGGGTACAGTCTCTTTACTCTGGTATATAATTTTTTTTTTTTTTGCTTATAAAGCTGCACTGCTGTCCTCATCTTCCCACAGTGCCTGTGGCATTTGAAGCAAAATCTGATTTATGTTCTGCTTTTTGATAAGAAGTGACAAGAGTGTTTGTGGTATTTGTTTGGGGTTTTTTCCCCTCTGTACTGTATTTATGCCATACCTATGTATTCATTAACTTTTCTTGTAGTGAAATAAAAAATGTAGATATCGCTTCTTCCTGACAATGGCAGTGCCATTGAAATTAATCATCCATCTCACAATTTGATGCTTTGTTTGTTTGTGGTTTTGGTTTTTTGTTTTGTTAGGTTTTTTTCTTTCTTGCAGTCTCAGACTCATTGCTTTTGAATCCTGATTATGATTTCTCCATGGACCTGGTGAAGATAGTTAGTGTGTTAGTCACGGGCATTAACAGAGAGCTTGTAAAAGGAAACAGATTGTGACAACCTGGAGAAATAAATGCCTTTGGGTACACAACACGCTAGAACACACAGAAGTGCTGCAAACATATTTCCTGTTTTGTTACTTGTGTATCTAGTGCCTTAATGGAAAGGACTGCTGACAAAGTTGAATCCAGTTTTTCATCTTGTGTCAGTTATTCTGTCCTTGGGTTTTCTGTGGTGCCATCAATTGATGCTGATTGGTTTGAACTGCTGCCCACCAGTAACCACAGCCTATGGGAAATAAGTTGGTGACTGACCAGAATCTTTTAGTTTTGTTTTAAACTTTGGCCTGGTTGCTCACATGGTAGCTACCCATTTAAGACTCTTGGAATTTTGTTTTGTGCATATTATGTCACAGGGTTTCTGTCTTCCAATTTATTCTATGGGAAAAGTATGAATAATTGTTCAGTCTGGTGGACAACAGACATTTTAAAGCTATATGCCAGCGTATAAAATACATTGATAGTAAATACCTCTTTTACTATTATTTTAAAGGTAAGAAAAATAATTAAGTGCTAGATTTTTAGTGTGGGTTTGGTGGATTTTCCTGGGAGAGGGAAGTTGGGGTTTGGAGGGCTTTTTTTTTTGTGTGCGTGTGTGATGGGGTTTTTATTCCAAATCATCTCTGCTGAGATGGGATTAGATTCTTCCATTGTGGAAATGAAATTCTCTCTATAGAAACTTCTATTAACTGGTTGATCAGTAACTGCATTGGGACTGAAGTGCTTGAGTAACTGATTACATCATCTCAGATTAGATGAAATTCTTCCATTATGGAAGTGAAATTCTCTCTATAGAAACTTTTATTAACTGATCAGTCAGTAACTGCTTTGGGAGTGAGGTGCTTCAGCTCCAGTACCTGATCAGCAAATTGCAGTTTGAAGCTGGAATGTAAGTGGTGTTGTGTGCTTTGTGCATATTGGGGTAATGGCTCATTAAGTTTTAATAAATTGGATGATCTTTGAAGTTTATGTTTCTACTTGCCTTGTCCAGTATAGCAGCATGTGCAGGGAATTCTATTCAGTACAAGCCAGCAGCAGCACAGCATACTTAGACTGTGTCAGGGGGCTGCTTCTACAGGCCTTGTTCAAACAAAACTCGGGGGGGGGCTTCTGTGAGACTTTGGGTTTGATTCCCCAAACCATTGCTAAAGCAAACCCAAAGGAGGTAGCATGTGTTAGATAATTGCAATAACAGCTTTGCCTAAGGGACTTGAGAGACCAACCTTTCTAACTTTGCCATATGCCCTTCTGTTTCTTCTCTAAATGTTAGCATTTGTAGTATGGTAGCACAGCTTTCTCTCTAGTAGTGTTTTCTTTCTCCTGATAGTCACCATAGTGGCCTAAGTAGTGATAATGGCATAAGAATGCTTTGCTGGCTTTTTTTTTTGGTGTTTTGGGTTTTTTTTTTTTGTTTGTTTTTTTTTGTTTTGTTGTTTTTCTTTCTGCTACTGCGTAGATTATGGGAATGCATAAGTGACTGCATAAGAAGCTTTTTTCATCAGAGTAGGATCCATGTGAGGAAGAGTGATACTCTGCCAAGTCACTAGACAATTCCTGTGTTTTTACTGAATGCACAGGAGAACCTTTCTGCTAGGCCAGGTGTGCAGTAGTGACTGTGTATTGGAAGGTTATGCCATGTATCTGGCCTCACCAGCATGCTTTGGATTTGAAAATTCGGTGACACATTACTTTCAGTACCTATGTGGCTGCCTTGTGTGTGAATGAAAGAAATGCATCTGTGTATCAAGATATTCTATTTTTCCAATTATGATCTGCTATCTTATGGTATTAGATAGGACCTGTCTAGTTCAGGAAGCATTTTATTACTGCTGTAGGTGTATGCAAAGCTTGCTGTTCTTTTAGGTCCTGAGAGGAATAGATTTTAAGTTCTTCCTGGAGTCCTTTTCCCCAAAACATGTCTGTTGTTTTCTTACAATCTTATGAAATACGAAATTAGACATTAATTGGAAAAAATGCCACGCTTACTTGCTTGTGGCTATGTTTTCTTGGTCTTTCCCAATCACTGTTTCCCAGTCTCCAGTTTTTTCATTCTAAATCCATTTTTATTGTTACACACAGAAGGCAAACATACACATTTAGCCAGTATGATTTCACTATAACATAAGGAGAGAAAAGAATGAAAAAATTGTATAAAAATATATTGTGTATCTTCTAACCTCTTCAGAACTGAACAAAAATTAACTTGTTGTCTCTGTGTATAAGAATTCTTGAAAGGTTTGCAAATCCTTGGTAGTAGCATAGTAAACAGGCATCATATTGTGGCTATATCTTTTAAAGGCCAAGGAATAGCTTAAATAGTCTTTTAAGCTGTGGTTGATATAAAACATTTCCAGTTGGATCATGTATAAAGTAATTACTTTTGACAAGTTAATTTTGCAAGTGTCCAATTAAGCTATTCATTCATAGCTTATCTCTTCACAGTATGGCTGTATTCACTTAGATGTTCAGGCTTGAATTTCTATTATGCATTTAAATATGAATCCAAATTCATGCAATATGAATTCATTGAAAGGGCAGCTCTTAGTGTTGAGAATTTGAAACCCCCCAGTTCAGATCACAAGATTGGCTTAAATCAAGAGGGATGTGAGGTTGTCTTTTTCTTTTTTTGAGTATTAATAGGCATTTACTCAGCTTCTATTTTTTCAAAGCTGTTTAGATTCATATTCTCAGTTTTATTTTTAACTCCCCTTAACTCCCAATATAAAGTCAAATTTAGGGGTGTGTTTTCTCATGAAGTCACCAGACTCTCAAAACTGGGACTTTAAATGGAATACTGAATATTAAAAAGTACAAGGATTAGAAGATACAGAACTGTTATAAGGTAAATATGATGAGAGTATATAGTGTTGAAACTTTGAGAGCCAAGGATGGCACTAGGTCTTTTCAGTTGGTAATGGAAGCTGCTCATTTACTGCTCGTGATAGAAGTGGAAATAAGCCAAGTCAGGAGCATACTGAGATTATGCAAAAGGTTCAAGGGCATCTTTAACCTGCTTCAATCAGTCAGGTGTTTGGATTTTAGGAATGAACTAAAAATGTGCATTAAAGATGGACTTTGGCCTCTAGAAGCTTTTTAAAAAAAAACATAAAAAAATTAGTATCCAGTGCTTAAGCTCTGCGCAAGCAGAGCAGAATTAGGGAACTGCCACATGATTAATCAAACTAGTGATTATACCAAACTGAAAACTCAAGGGACCAAATTTAATAGGCTCTGGGTAGGCAATTTACGTGATCTGCCCCGGTATTAGTGAGGCAAATTCAACAAGATATATGATAGTGATGGTAGATAGTATTTCCTCTCTGTCATCTGTCCTCTTTTTCACTTGCACAGAAATGGCTCTTAGCGGTAACAGGACCAGATCAGAGCATAGCTGAACCTTTAGAGTTCTTTGCTGCTGACACAAAAGTTTGGTGATTGCTGTTCTAAGTTCCCCTCGGGGGAGGAGGGAGGGTGGGACACCCCCCAGTGCACACACCCTTTGCTGGCATTCATGTGGACATTGACACACAGACTTGAGTCCCTACATGGCTCTTTCCAGCCAATACTTCAGTACTTCTGAGTTCTTTCAATTCCTTTGTCTGTTTTGAAACTTAAGCTATAAATGGATCTTGGCATTAGGTTTCAGACAGAGATCTAGATATCAGGCTGTATCATCCCACACATGGATTAGTTTCATATGTATTCTACACCTCTCACATTTACACCTGTTTGAACATGAAAAAAGCCTAGCCTTGCATGGTTGGAAGCTACTAACATGAGAGGAGACCAGAAAAGTACGTGTTGGTAAAGATAAATGAATGCTTTGAATGTTGCATGGACTTCTAGGATTGATATGTAAACCCAGCAGATTGCAATCACTACATTTCATTTCTACCACCTAACAGTGCAGTCTGTAAGCAGCAGTGATTCTTCTTCCCAGATTCTGTAACTTTTTCAGAAACTCTGCACTGTGGAGAAGATCCCACGCCCCCCTATAACTTACCAAGTGATTCAAGTTGCCAAGGAATGCTGTCTTCTCTCAAACTTGTCAGTCTATGTCTGTCCAACACACTGCTATTTATGTACTGTGGACTTAGCATTGACAAGCCTTGTTTAGAAAACGTATTTATCTACCTATTTATTAAATCAAAAAAATCTGACCTTCAGGATTTGTCTGTTGGGCTATTTCTCTGAGATTAATTTTGTGAGAGATAGCTGAAAATCACTTTATATATAGGCTTTCATAGCCTTCTGTGGAATTATCTAGAGGGTAATAGTAATATAAATCTTCCATGCAGATTTCACAGTGTTGTTTCTACCTTTTTTCAGCACAGTTACACAAGGTCTGGGTTCAGTTTCACATTATTTCCTCTTGCATCGCTGCCTGTATCTGAGAAAATAACTTCAAAAAAAACAGTGTTCCATGGTACACTTACGTTGACCTCTGTTTTGGTGCAAATAATGTGATAGCTATTGACCAATAAAACAAACATATACCAGTTTTAGAGTAATTTTTCTTACCTGAGGCAAGCAAGCTTCCCTAAACTCCATTCCAAGGGCAACAAAACAGCAAACAAACAGAACTCCTGTGGCCTGAATTTCAGATGTAATAGCATTAACATTGCAAAAGAAATATATTGGAGGGGCAGGGAGAGATACCTTCAAAAGAACATTAAACCTATGAGGAAAGCATATTTAGATAGTGCAGTCATAAGCAGATTTTCCCAAAGTTAGTGTGAGAAAGTTGAAGAGGTGGTTTTGGCTGAAGAAATAAAGCATTACTGTTGTTCGTTTGAGTGTTGGCAATGCAGGACTTCAGAAAAACTGGTTAGGTACCCTTGCATTAGAATGTAATTTAAAACCAAACCAATTCTCTTCTAAGTTCTGTTGTAAATGAAATTGCTTCTCAGCAGTCCTGATCAGTAGAGAAGTGTGGACATTGCCAAATGTTTTCTTCCTGTAATCAGTGGCAGCAAACAGAGTTGTAGAGCAGTTGAAGCTCGGTTTGCATCAATACTAGATTAAATTAAACCTTGGTGTAAAGAGGACAGTGTGATTACAGCCATTACATTCATATAAAATGAATGTAGTCAAGGTTAATATCCAGTCCAGAAAGTGTGTTCATTGGGTAGAGGATTTTATGAATGGGCTACATCTGCTCTGCTGCCCAGTAGTAAATTGGTGAATGCAGTGCCTGATATCCTGTGACTTAGTCTGTGTCCTGCTTGGACTGCTGGCTTACCTCAGCAATTACTACTGGTGTAGTAATTGTGTATTGCTTTTTGCATATTTGGGTTTGATGTCAAGATTCAAAGATGTGTTAACCTTCAGTTTCAGAGTTTGTCCACATGTTTCATAAATGTCATTGGTAAAATTTAGAACTCTTATTGTTCTTCCTATCTTATGTCACTGCATTAGTATTTAATCTTCATTTCATTAGTTATACACTTATTAGCATAGGCAAACACATGGGTCTGGATTTATTGACCATGTAATGAGTAGTAAAATGATTTAAATGCCAGAAAAATACCTCTCTAGGAGACTAAAGTAAGGGGGGGAAGTCTTATTTACGTATTGGGACAATTCATGGTCAACCAAACAGTGACTGACAGCACATTCTACTGGGCTGGAATGAAAATGGAGAGAAAAATGTAGTCAGCAGAGGAAATATGGTTCATTGAAGTGTGTGTGTGTATGTAGATACACAGACACATATATATGTATATGGGCTTCTAGGGATGTTCCTTATGAGGGAAAGTGAGTGCCCTATCTGTTTGTCTCTTACACAAGAGGGGAGAAAATAGCCTCTTACAGTCTGACCCAATTTGAACATAGTCACCAAATGAATCTCTACTGGGCAACAGAAGCATTGTCACCTCTGCTACCGGGTCTTGGGGCAGGCAGCTTTTTCCCCATCAGCCATTTTGTCCACCTGTGTGTCTGACGTAAACACGGTCTTTCCTGCAGCATGAGCCTCATTTTCTGTCTGTGCTTTGGTGTATTGGCACAAACCAATACAGAATGTAGGTTTGAGCAAGTGTGCTGGAGGGCTGGCTGAGATGGTCATGGTTTTGCCATCCAGCTGTGCTGCTTCTGCATTTGCTCCAGCAGGAGAACGAAGCTATTCACTTATTCTCTGCCTTGGCATAGGCACATGGAGCCAATGATGTGCTTATCCTTTAAATCAGTGAGACAGCTGTAAATCACTGCTCCTAATGAATATATTATTTGACTCTGTCCTTCACAAAAGGCGATGAAGTTTCATATGTTGATAATAGTATTTGAGTAGAATTGCTACCTCTTCTACAATTAATCTCAGAAGAGAGGAAAAAATATTTTGGGATCCAACCTCCAGCCTTTTCTAACCTAGATAATTCCTTGACCCCACTAACAGTCCCATAAGATTTCACACTCAGAGACTATTTATTCAAGTGGACACAAGTATCTTGAGATATTAAGCAAAACTATGCTTATAATGCAAGAAGATTTTAACATAAAATAAGCATTAAGTAGCAATCCAACTATATTAATGATTAACTTGCCATGTTTCTCATGTGTAGTTGTGTGAAACTTTGTAACGTTCATCCTTCCAAGCCTGTAGGAACCCTCTTGGTTGTCAGTTGTTATTGGAAGATAAGTAATATAATGGAGCTAAAAGGTTAATCAGTGCAGTGGTGCAACAGCTATTTTTATAGAGAAAGACCCCCTGAGACTTCTTGCCCGTATGCAACACTTCAAATCATTATTATGTATTACTAAAGTATTTGTACCATCTGCCCACACACTTATTAATGCTACTGTGCTACTCACTGATAAACCTTTTCATTAACTCCTGCTTCTCTACTACCTCCTCCTTCCACAGATGAGTGCTGGTCGCTAAATCATGTCTGAGGGATGAACAAATTCTTCAACACTTTGAGGAGGGAGTCAGATTATCTGTTTGGTGTGCTGTGATTTATGTGACAAATGAACATAGAGCATACAAATATTGCTGGGCTCTTGCTTTGTCGCTTTTGAAATTTCTCTTAATTTCCTTTATTTCACTACCACAATTAGTATGTGCATGTACACGTCAGGTACTAGATGATGTGTATGTTTTTCTGGAATTTACGTAGCCTTTCACGTATTTTGAAAGAGAAATAAGTACAGTATGCTGCATAAGATGACAACTTTGATGTATTGCTTCTCAGCCACAGTAATGTGAACCTTTGGTTTAGCAAGAATATTCTCAGGCCTTTACCAGCCCTCAAGAAGTCTTATAGTGGATCATACTTCCTAAGTTACTGCCGTGTTCTTTGTATGATTTACTTTTTCCTCATGAATTCAGGTATTTTCTATAGTTTTTCTTTTTATCCAGTAGAATTTTTATTTCAGCTAAAACTAGACATTGTTTTTGAGTCCTCAAAGCTGTGGCAAGGCAGAACTGCTAGGTTTCAGTGAATGAATGAACGCTTGCACTGCCCTCCACCAAAAAGTGGAGGTGGGCTAAAATGAGTAACAGATACACGCTACAAAACACTTTGAATAGGAAAAAGAGTAGGCAGAGATGGGAGATACTCCTGGATCACAAGAAGTCATCTGTGTCTGGGCCTGTACTCTGGTAGTGTTCCTGATAGGTGTTTGTCTAACCTTTTCTCAAGGACCACTGGCAGTAGCTTTCCTACTTGTTTCAGTCCTTCACTATCTTCACTAATGCAAAACTTTTCCTGACATTTACCACAGACCTCTTTTTTCTCTTGTGCTTGTTGTTTTGTCCATAGAGAATAGGCAGAACAAATTAATCCCTTCCTCTTTGCAGTATTCCTTTGTAATCTTTTTCCATTCTTGCTGGTATGTTTCCACTGATCTCTTAAAGCTAAATATGCCTGTATCTTTCTTTGTATCTGAAATTTTTTGTATCCCTGATCTCTATCTTCACATGGAGAGAGTTCAGAGCTCTATGCTTTTCCTGAAATGTCATACCTGCATGGGAATTCTAGCTTAACTGATGTGACTTATTCAGTTTTGCTGAATAGAGATACTTCACTTTTATTTCAGCTTATATGTGTACCAACAAATGGCACATCTGCTTTTCTTATTGTATGGTACTAAAGCTAAAAAGCCCCAAATTATTAAATTTATATTTGTGATCCAATGTAAGCATCAGGTTCTTCCAACAAACCTGATACCTAGCAAGATGTCCTCCACTGTGTGCTTTGAGCAGTTAATTATTCCTGCTTAAGTGTACAAACCTGTGGTATGAACACTTTCCAATTGCTATTAGAAGTTATGTAGGTTTTCTTATGGGACTAATTGTTCTGCTTGAGAGAAGACAGGTTCTACCAACTTCTATGTAAGAGAAATATTTGGAATACAGAAATAAGTTTAATGATGGCAATTGAAAAAAAATTAAATAACAAGTCAGTCTTCTCTAGGGGATTTTTCTGGGATTTAACTCAAATGGACTTTTCAGTAGCACATTCAGATTTCTCTTTTGAGTAGTGTGTTTTTCCTTTCCTTGTACTCTAAAATAGTTGAAAGAGGAGACTTGTTTTGAAAATCTGTGCAAACTTACAGTGGTCTTGCTGACAGAGATAATGATAGCAAAATTTTCACAGTGTGGTGCAACCACTACATGCTTTGTCCTGTCAGGTCCAAAACTGTGTTAGATTTTCAGAAGCCTATAGAATTTTAGGGATGTGATGATCTTTTCAACTCATTTTTTTTCCTGCCATTTCATTTTCAGAATGTTTCCCTATAGGATTGAAATATAAATACAGATTTGAGGGTTAGAAAATGCATGTGTTTAAAGAATTGATTTTAAAGGGAAAGAATTCTTCTGTTATGTAAAACAACAAGGAGATGAAGAGGACTGTAATGAACCCAAGTTTTTGCAGGGAAACCAAGCTCTGCCCACCTGTCTGGAGCACTTGAACTTCATATGATAAATAGATTGTAAGATCTCTTCTGTTCAAAGTGCTTAAGTAATTATTACTGTCCAGCCTTGTACATACTGGTTGACTAGTTGGAAAGAATATGACCTTCTCTCATAGACTTTGTTGGGAGGCTTGACTTCAGAAAGAGTCTTTCATCCCTGAAATGGGGAATTTTTAAGAAAACTCAATCAAACAGCAAAAATAAAGAGAAAAGAGTGAAGTGTTGCCAGTTGTCACAGGAGCCTGGGAACTGTCCAAAATGTAAAATGTTTTCTTCTCCCTCAGGGGCTTGGGTATTTTCTATCAGCATACTTGATCACTAAAAAGCTTTTGTTTTGAGACCTCCATAGGGACCAAGATGTCTGACATGTTGACTTGCACTGTCCATCTGATCCTCAGATCAAAGAAGGTGATACAGGCTCATGAGTCTATGATGTGGATTATTAATACTTGCTTTTACTATTATTCTTGTAATCCAGTTGATTTTGTGAAAAAGAACTATTGCTGTTGGAAAACTAGATGACTGATTTGCATATATTGTTGCTTAATTGCAACAGTAAAGATTGAGGTGAGATGCAACAAATTGCCCTAGTAATGACTTTTTAAAGCACCATCTGTGGCCTTGTATTTCTGGCTCTTTAAAAGTTCAGAAATCTGTTGTGTGGTATGCAGGTGGCTTGTTCTGCATTTGCCTGTTAATCAGCAGTAGCCTATGTTGGTGAGGGATACCTCCACAATGAAAGACAATGGTATTTATCATATTTTTTGGAGCAAAAGCACTCCCATCAGGCTATAACCTGGTGTTTTGTTTTGATTGTCAGTTTCCCACTGGACCAGGTTTCCTGAAAAGGACAGACAATAAACCAAATGCTCATTATTTGGCTTCATGTATTTGAACACAACACAGCAATCTGATATAGTTCATTCAATTCCACTAAGTAACATATGATGTTGTTATTTTAGGTGCACTGTACAGGGAAAACAGCAGGAAGAAAAACACTCCAGCGTCATGTTCTTATCTAGTGACCTTCAAAGCTAACTGATCTGCATTACTGAATCTTAACTGAAAAAAACAAAAATAGAATAATCAAACACAAAGAATAACCCCTTTTACCAAACACCCCAAAACAAACAGACAAACACTCAAAGCCTCAGTCCCTTACAAGTAAACCCTGAATCCCTTGAATACATTAGTCAAAGTTGATGTCAAATAATCCATACTTTATTTGTATGCTTTTCACCTCTCAGCTCCTTCTGTTAACTTGTACTCGTTTATAGGGCCTAGGTCAGCATAAATCATACTGCCTATTCTCTGCCAGTTTTACAAACAGACCATTATAGGGTGGTAACAGAGTAGTGGGAAAAATAAGTTCCTATTCCAGAGAATTTGAAAGAGATTTTAGCATTTGGCCAGGCATCTTTAAAGTGGATGATTTGTAATGAGTCTTGCAATCAGTAGTTGTCCTGGCCGTGATAGTGAGAAATATTATTAAAAAGTATGTGTTTTGCTATCATCTAAACCTTCTAGCACCTTCAATTATTACATGCCCCTGCAGGAAGCCTACCATTAAAGAAGACATTGATTACCACACAGGGAAGACAGACTAAAATGTTAATTTTGGTGAATTGTTGTGCAGTGGCGGGACTTGTCAGTCAAGCTGGCATCCTGTTGTACTTCAGTGTGTTATTTTACTTGGACTCCAGTGCCAGACTGAAAAGTGTAACTAGAAGATAAGGGCACAGTGTGGCTAGAGCAGAACTCACAACTAGTGTGTGTTACAGGGTGTCATATGACTATCCCAGATAACCCAAAATTTCAGTACTTTTCAGTTTCGGCATTTGCTGTGGTTTTCCATTAAAGAGCAATGCTTTCTTCTGTTGATGCTTCACCCATCACTACCAGGGGGCACTGACTAATCTGTAGTATTAGTTATAATGGTATTTCTATCATATGTTAATGAGATAGAATTTTATAGCATTAAATGGAAGATGAGTATTGATATGAACTTTGGAAAGGTTTCTTTCAGTTTGGCTAGATTTTCTTATTCACAAGGAAAGCATTTAGAAAAAAGCTCATGTACTAATTGCCCAGACCCTATCACTGGCAAATTGAAAAGTACATTCAGGATACTTCATTAACCCTAGTTAGAATGCATGTTGTATAGTGCTGGTCAGTTAGAACTTAGTTTCTGAAGGACTAGAGTCTTTCCCCTTGCCCTCCACCCCCTCCAGGTACGCATTAAAGATAGCAAATGAAATAAATATGACAGGTCCAGAAGGGCAGTAAATTCTGAGAGCTATAAAAGGAAGGATTTTAGTTGAAGGTATTTGTTCACCTATAATATTTGAACCCCATTGTACTACTTGAAATGCGTTTCCTTCAGCCACAGAAGTTAACTCTGCATCACTCTTATTTTGAAAATGTTTTTGCGTTTCACTGCTTTCCGCCCTCAAGTTATACTTGTTTATGCTAAAGCTTATTTCAGTTGTTTCTGAAATTAATATGCTGTTGAAAAGGATGGATGAGGTTGAAGTCTCTAACAAAATCTGGTGGAAAAGATTAAGGATTTGAAAAAGCAGGGCGGAATGTCTTAACAGAAATCTTTACTGCAGATAACCTTAGTTCACTGTGGAATAGAAACTATAGAAAATAACATTAAATCCTACAAGGATAATCAGTAAGTGTTGAAGATTCTATATTGTACAGTAATTTGTCTTTAATCTTAAGAAGTGGTTTAGCTTATTTTAAGTGGTTATGCATTGCTTCATTTCATGTCTTTTGCTATAGGCTTGAGCCAAAACCCTTTAAAGTCAATGAAGAGATAATATTTCACCTTTACATCAGTCAGCTTTAGATCCCATAGTATGACTCATGAAGCTCTATGAAGTTCTTATATTACACTTGACTGATAATGCAGTGGCAATTCAAGTAGCCAGGAATTTAAACAGATTTTTGAAAAATGAAACCTTTCTCAGCTTGCACACAATATAAAACAAATTTGGATTTTTTAAATGTTTTGCTTTTTCTTTATAAGGATGTTCCTGGATATGATTTGTACCATTGTGAATCATGCAAATATAGTATCAGACAATGCTTTGTACCTGCTTGTATTATTTTATGTGAAGATCAAATCCTTAGCTCTCTTGCCTGTGCTTGTTTTTGATTTTGGCTTTTTAAAGTTGTCTATAACTCCAGTAAAATGAAAAGTGGTTGAAGGAGAAACAGAAGACTTGAAAATACTCAAATAAAAAAAGGTCTCTTTTCAGACTGATGCTGCCAGGAGGTTCAAGAATGGCTACATTTTATGAATAGGTTTGTGTTGTTTTTGTTTTTTTTTTTTCCATAGACACCTCCATAATGCAGGTTTCCTGTACTTCAAAGTGTTCTGACATCCCACACATTCATGAGGAAAGAAAGGTATTATTTTATTGAAGTAATGTCACTCACCATCAGATCAATGTTCAGGACACTAACAACCTAGTTTTATATGCAAAGGGTGAATGAATGAAATTTGGGCTGTGGCAGCATTCCTACTAACTTCAGCAAGAATTTGTTCTTGTTTTCCACAGCAGGGTGTGTTACTTTCCTGTGTTGCTGATGTGTTTGTTCACATTTCCCCCTGTGCTGTCAGTGGTGAAGAATGCTGGTGAGATATGTGCCACCAGTGTCCTAGCTGGTATTGGATTTTTTTTTTTTTTTT
>VXAU01005997.1:187717-205630 GCA_013399695.1 Formicarius rufipectus
TTTTTTGGTCAGTTGCTTTGTCTTTTTTTCGCCACTTACTCAATTTAGTGTTCAGTAGACAGTCTGCTAGATGGGATCTCAGGATTCTGTTCTTAAGTCAGTCCTTTTATTTCCAGATTCTACTTCCTAGTTTCCTTTCTTTACTTGCAAACTCACATCAGCTGTGATTAAAGCACTAGTATAAACTCATTCTTCAGTAGCTAATTTGAAATATGTTAGTGTTTGCAGTGATGGATACCATCAGTCACTGACTATCGCTGCGGGCGGCTCATGGGGTAGACCTGAAGAGAATGGAAAGTGAAAGCTCCTCCACTTTATTGCTTCTGTTGGAGAGCTCATGTGAACTGCCTTCATACAGTGTTCTCTATACGTGAACTCTATGTATCAATTCAGCTTTCATAGTTTTTAATCTATGCCCCTCAAGTTCGGTATGAATTACACTGGAATGACTGTTTTTTTAGAATGCAAAGTTTATGCTCTATAAGGTTTTTAATGTTGGAATCCTCTGTGTATTTATGCCTACTTCAGTAGAAACCCACAAAGCTGGAGAAAAACAGAAATCCCACATGATGTAATCCAGCAACTACACTGTGATTTTTATCTATTGCATGTAGTGCATGCCTGCTCTTAAACGCTGCACTCTGCATGTATATTCAGTCCTGGCTGAATAAACCAGGACTCCTTTTAAGCCACTGTATAATGCTTGCACAAAACTCTTCCTTGGTTCTTTGAAGAAGAAAGTAACTTCATCTTCCTTGCTGGAGTGAGAAAGTAGTGTTTCAGCCTTGCTAAGGAATTTATCCTGTGCACGGTAGTGGTTTAATTTGTCCAGGTTCTCAGAAATAAGTGGAAGAAATGATCTGGACAGGTAGATATTAAGATGAGTTTACAGTAGTGATCACAAAGCCATATCTAAACTGCATCATACCAGCTGCCTAGGACAAAGTTTCTTCTTATGAATACTGTATTAATTTGTGGGGAAACATTGAACTTTCTTTGTTCCTTTGTTTGACACAAAAAGGAACGCATTGTTCCAAAAGTTGCTCTGTTTAACTGGAAGGAGAGTTGGACTTGAGAGATGCTGAAGTTTCTGCCTGTGTTAGAATTTCATGACAGTATTATGTAAGCAGTTGTATCTCTCCTGAGCTGTCAGTAGCTCAGTGTCTTCTACTTTGATTAGACTCACGACTAAAAAAATTACCATAATCCACTGACAGTCATGAAGAAAGCCATAATAAGACTGATAACAATGTGTCAGTTAAGAGGCTATTATATTTTACTGCCTTACTACAGCAGACTAAAAATCCATTCAAACTTACTATTGGTATAACTAAAGCCTTCTAAAGCCTACTGTCTGCCCTAGTCTTAGTAATACTTATTATGCCTGTGGGAGAAAGAATTAAAATATGCATTTGTTTACAGGAGTGTTTAGATGTTGGCAGTTTTACTGCATGCATGCCATGTACCTACAAATAGAGTGCCTTGGTTTTTTCCTTTTGTAAGTGGGAGACTTACTGATCAGGGCTAGAAGGGAAGCACAGAAAGAAGACTATGGCTTTGAAACATCATGCAACAACTCAGGTCTGCAAATCCCTTTTTGTGGCATCTTTGCAGGATATTAGATATGTAGAAAGGGTGGCATGCTCTCTATTTCAATGTCTATTATTTTTTCCTATCATTCTCTGCACAAAAAAGCTTTCAGGTTAAGTAAGTACAGATTTTTGGAGGCCTTACACAGATGGGACTTTTGTTATTTATTTCCTTTTTAAAAATGGGATTTCAGTTGGAGATATTTGGCCTGTTGAATTTAACAGTCAGGTAGAAGTTCAGTGTTGACAAAAAGACTGGTGGCATTAGCATCTGCACTTTGGGTACAAGGTGGTTGACTAAGGAATATGTTGATCTCTAGTGTAAATTTAACATCTCTAGGACACAAATTTGCAGTGTGCTTTTCCTAATATCTGGATGGAACCTCCAAAGCTGCAGGCTGTGGTCAAGACAGCTTGTTCTTTTATCTGCTACTGTAAAGAAGAATGTGGCTCCATTAGCATTGTATCTCTTTTAGCAACCCTGAGACTCTTCATTGAACTACAGAAGCCCAGGTCCTATCCTTGATCTTTACGAATCATGCTCTCTAGGACGTGTCTCTCTTAGCAGTCCTCCTCAGGATTCTCAAATTCTCCCTACCTAAGTGGAACCAGGCACACTGTCCTGATGCTTTGCCAGCACCATGTACAGGAGGACAGTAACTCCCCTCTATTTGCTGGCTGTGTCTCTGACACAGTCAAGTATTCGGTTTGCCGTAGTCATTAGAATGAAGGTTTGTAGCTCATGGTCAACCTGGTGTCTGCTGTATCTCATAGATTCTTTTCAGCAGGGCTGAAATTTATCCATCTGCTTCCCAGCAGATATAGAAGCAGGTGCCCTGAGTATTCTGCCCCAGGTGCAAAACTTTGCACTGCTCCGAATTCTCATTATTACTGCTCAAAGGGTATTAAACAATGTAGACCTCAGTATCAGTCACTGGCAAACATTTCTCACTTTTGAGTGCTGGACATTGAGCAGACAGTGCTCAGCAGTACCCTTTGAGCCCAGCAATCCAGCCTGTTTTCAGCCTGCCTAACAGTCTGTTCTTCCAGCCCTTAGTTTTCAGCTTCCAAAAACTTTACTAAAATCTAGAGAGGTTATATTCACCATACTCTCCAGGTAACTTGTTCACTGTGGCTTATGCTTAATAATTAAGTCAGTGCCGACTTTTCCTTCTGGCCAGCATGGGGGGAGGTTGTGCTTGGATATATAGTCAAAGAAGACCTGTTATGTGCAGAGATCAGCAGTGAATGGGGTAACATCAAACTGGTGACCTGTCACTAGTACCATTCCACAGGGCTCCATCTGAGGCCCTGTGCTCTTCAACATCTTCATCAATGACTTGGATGCAGGATTGGAAGGGATACTGAGGAAGTCTGCAGTTGGCACAAAACTGGGAGGAGCTGGTGACTCCCACAAAGGCAGGAAGGCCCTGCAGAGAGACCTCAACAAATTAGAGGGCTGTGCAATCACCAACCATAGGAAGTTCAACATGGGGAAGTGCCGGATTCTGTACCTGGGATGGGGCAACCCTGGGTGTTCATACAGACTGGGGAATGAGATGCTGGAAGGCAGTGCCACAGAAAGGGACCTGGGGGTCCTGGTCGATGGCAAGTTGAATGAGAGTCAGCAGTGCCCTGGCAGCCAGGAGGGTCAACCNAGACTGAGGGGAGACCTCATTGCAGGTACAACTTCCTTGTGAGGAGAAGAGAAGGGGCAAGCACTGATCTCTTCTCTGTGGTGACCAGTGACTGAATCTGAGAGAATGGCCTGAAGCTGTATCAGGGGAGGTTTAGACTGGATGTTAGAAAACGGTTCTTCGCCCAGAGAGGGTGGTTGGGCACTGGAACAGGCTCCCCAGGGAAGTGGCAACAGCACTAGGCTTGATGGAGTTCAAGAAGTGTTTGGATGATACTCTCAGATAGACTGTGACTCTTGGGGATGGTCCTGTGCAGGGCCAGGAGTTGGAGTCCATGAGCGTTGTGGGTCCCTTCCAACTTGATGTATTCTGTGAAGTGCTCCATAATTCCAGCACTTCAGATGAGGCTGGGCTTTTTTTGGGTGCTACTTCTTACTTTTCTTAAGTATCAACATGACACTTTTTAAAATTTTGTGTTATCAGTGATCTGACAATAAATTTTCATAAATTATAATAACAATGTTGGTATCAGGTTGGCTGATTCATCCCTTTCAGGGCTGAGTGGACTTGGCTGTGTGGACTTGGAAAAAATCCTGCTTCTCTAAGTAGTTAGGGCTTGTTACTCTTCCATTGTTGGCTATACTTCTCCTTTCTCTGTGGTTTTAAATGTATGCACACACATGCATGCAGAGTAATAGTGAGGCTCAGACAGACAAAGAATTAATAAGGATCAACAAATGATACTACCTATAAGTCTGTCGTGGGTTTTATGGAGAACGCTTCTTGTACTTCCTGAGTCTTCATTTTACCCTTCTGTTGAAAACATCTTAATTCATATCCATAATCTCCAAAAGCTTCATTCCTTTTAGTCCTCTGTCTTTTAGAGTCTCATCTTTTGAAGACCTGATTTCTGAATGGAAATGCACACAGCTTCTGGATGCTAGCAAGATACAGAAGTATTGTGCAACTTCAGTGATGAAACTAAAATCTTGGCTTGTCTGCTATCTGCTTGGCCTGTATGTGCACCTCTTGCATCTCAATATAGCTAAAACAGAACCCTTAGTCTTCCCAGTCACCCTTATATCTTTCTCTTGCATACCTTGATTATGCCAACAACACTTCTCCTAGCCTTGGCAATGCAGTTCTGATCCACTTCTGTCAGTGATAATTGCTTCTCTGAAGATAATTTCCTTAGCTCTCATTTTGACCTCTGTCTCTTCTTTCCTTGACTCATCAGCTAGCTCCACCTAACCTGTCACATAAAATGTAGGATGTTTGTCTTTTGTTTTCAAGGCTCTTTATTCTCTCCCACATCTCATCTCCTGCATTATTAAAACATTAATGTCTGCCTTCAGTTGCCAATCTCCATAATCCATTTAAGTTTTTTAACATTCTTTAAATGCTACATTGTATGATTTCATAAACAAGTGTGGAGCTGCCTGCAAACTCCCCTCCTTCAGATCCTTTCTAAAAAGGTTCTTAATTTGCAGTACCGACAAAAGTTTACCACCAGGTAAGCAGCTGTGTTATGCTGAGACCACTGCTATCCCACTGTTTTATTGTGTTTTCCCCTTTAACCAGTTGCTGTATCTTACTCAAGTTGCCATAGTGGACTTCTATTTCCTTCTTCATCTTTGTTCACAACGCTTAGGAGAATGGCCTGAGTTGCACAGGCACCATGGTAACAGTAGCTGCAAGGGTCAATGTTTATGACTATGGCTTTCCTTTTATCCATAAGCTGCCACTTTGTATACTGTGTTTGCAAACCTCCCAGAGAACAAGAGCTGCCTGAGAGAAGTTCATCTGATTTTTTTTTTTTTTTTCCCCCCCCCCCCCCCCTCTCTCTCCTCACTCAGTGTTCCACCTGTAAATTCATGGCTGTTGCAGTGAAACACCATGTGCACAACTTGTGCCTCCCTGGTCTCTACTTTGCTATGACACTGTCTTCAAGCAGGTCAGATTGTTTGAAAAACTTAGGGGTTACTTTTCAAATGGTGCTCATGGAAATAAATAATTATACAATTCACTTCACCCTATTGCATTTTGGGCTTTCTCTTTGATTGCAAGGCAACGTTTTAACATAATTTTCTGTATGAGCCCAAACGCCAGAAACAGCTGATCATTTTGGTTGCTGTGTGTTAGCCAGCATTATAATATTTTGCAGTTTATAAGAGAAAGCGCGAGTGTGTGTTGCAGCTGCAGATGTGCCACTCAATGAAAGGCTATGAAACAGAGCACTTCTGAAAAGCATATTCCTTAGTTACTGTCTTCTCATACTCTTCTGTAAGCTCAGAGCATTAGATTTGTGTCCATCAGGTGCTTTTGTTTCATGACCGTGCATGATGTGAGTACAGACCTACTCAGCAGAGCTTTATTGGAATTTGAGGCAGTTCCCATTTTCTCCATATGCAGTTTTTTAAAGGGGGACATTTATGAATACATGACAGATTTTCACCAAGCCTGGGATAATGCAAGTTTTGTACTAGATAGGAATTATTTTTTTGTCTAGATAGATTTGCTGGTGGAAGAAGTCGACAGTTGCTGGATATGCTTTAATATCTTCCCATTCCTCACGTGTATGCTGCTTCCTGTTTTAGATTCTGAATCATCTAAAGCACTGATAGAATCTCTGGAAATTATCCCCTGGACAATGGGTGCAATTGTAATTCAAATGAAATAATGGTAATAATAAGAAGACTTGATATATTCTGACTGTATGTAATGCAGCAGACAGTAGCTTGATATGTTTGTTATATTTGGAGCTTTCTCTGTGGAAATTAAAAATTTTAATTTTTTGTAATGGGCTGCATTTTGCTCTAGCTGTGTCTGGAAAGTCACATGTATCAAACACGAATATGAACAAATTCCAATGTCTTCATTCTAGTGTAATTTGCAGTCTTCTTGCGTTTGGGATTGCTTCCCCCCGCCCCCACTTCAGTATTATTTTTTTTCACCAAGGTTTTTCTTTTGTTCCTCTGAATTGAGGGTGTTTTTTCCTCTCTCACTGTGATTGCTTTTAGATCCAATCACAAAAAGATTTTTTTTTTTCCTTTTTAATTGAAAATACCTGAACTTACCCAAGTCTTTCATACTCAGTCTGTATCCTTCAGTGGACATATTCATGTATTGAAATAAAAATAAAATTGAAATCTGAATTCTGTTTTAGTTGAAATGCACGATGTCATTTCTATATTCTAGTTTTCATACTTACTAACTTGTAATTTCTAGAGACTATGAAAAGCTTCATATTAGCTGCAAGAAATTTCTTACCATCATCATAACTTTTCCCTGCTTTAAGCTACAACTTTATTCTTCAAATTTTTTCATGCACCATATGTGCTTCTGGAACAGCTTTTTTTTGTGCATCTCTTTAGCATAGACACAGAAAACTCCTCATATCTTAACATTCTTGACTCTGTCATTAGCTAGATCTTGGAAAAGCAGTAGAAATATCTTAACTGTTCCTAACCCCACCAAAATCACATGCCTAAACTGATTCCAATCTTCTGTTTTAACTGCACTGTATTATTCAAGAGAGAGGGAAGGAGAGAAGAGGTCCTACAAGAAAAAAAACAACTGTGAGGAAAAAATAGTAGTCTGCTTACGGATCAAGTTTTGTTTTCTTGAGGTATTTGTAAATCACAGCCCAGGAGGAACATATATGTGGGCTATAGAACATGGGTGTATTTTCAAAACAAGATGGGAAATCTGAATCCTTTCTGTGCCATCATATGGCCTGTAGGGTATCAGCTGGGTTTAGCAATCCATGTATGTGTTCAGCCACTGTTTGCACATCCTTTGTTGTTAAGTCAGATAAGTTTTCAGTCTGTTCATTTCTTTGATAGATTCCTTGAGCCAGCACTTTAGATGCTTACAGCTGCCCAATTGCATGCTTACCATGGCAGATGCTCTAGCTTCATTCTTTAACACATATTCCACATACTTCCGTCTTTTGCTTAGGAGGTAAAAGTTGGCAATACACATACTTCAGCATTCATTGACAATTAATTCAATATGAATGAATACCTAGGATGAATATTTGCAGTTCAGTCTGTAGAAGATGGGCAAATTAGGAAGGACTGTGAATTTAGCTTCATTATATAATTTCTTCTGGTTATTTTCAGTGGCTTCCACTATATGTTCATAAGGATAAGTGGGGGTTTTTTAATTGCTTTGTCTCCTATTTACTGCGAGCCAGTAGGACCCTATTGTTTCTGGCATTGACTCCATTGTGTTACATGAAGGGTGCAACTTAAGTTAGATGAGAGAGGAAGGGTGGTAGTGGTGGATTTGACTCTTAAGGTGTTTTTTTTTTATTTTTAATTTCCATATTTATTTTTATGATGTTTAGAGTCAGGCATGCTACTAACCTGGAGCACTGAGCGTGATAAATAAGCTTCTGGAATGTGTTTCTGCTGCATTAAGTTGGCTGCCTGCCTTTGTGGTGGTCTGCCTGTCAGTATGCCATCACTTTGCAATTGCATGTGGCTTCTCTGGGTGTTTCATGCAGATAAATCAAAACTTACTGGCATGTTTTAGTCTTGGAGCTGTGTCTGCAGTGCTCTTCTGCAATGGCCGCTCCAGTATTTGGCAAATGGTGCCTGTTACTGCAAATGGGAACACATTCCACACATGTGTGGTAGCAGCTGGAGCATGCCACAGCTTTCCAGAGGTAAGGCAGCCTGGCACGCACCCAGAGGGAAAAGATTTCCCAATCCAAGTGCATTTTGAGGTCGTTAACGTGTCACTGGCAGCACTATAGTTAGAGGGAGCTATTTAATTAGCACTAATTGCTCATTGTGTCACTCATGAAGGATTTACTGAAAAGCACCTTATAAGATACAGCGTTGAGGGAAGCTCATCTTCTCTTATGTACCCAAACTCAATTTATGTAGATTTTCCCATGCATGTAACGGTATTATTAATGTTATTTTTATTTGCATAATATTTGTGGAATGTTTGAGGTATTTTAAGTACAAGGCGTGGCAGAATAAAGAAGAGTCATGGACAGAAACCATGTCTATCGTGAATTATGTGTTAGTGTTGTGGGTTTATTTATTCATTAATTTTAGATGGTGGAAGAATGGAATGTCCTTTGCAGAGAGTGAGCAGATTTATCAAATCTCTTCTCTCTCTCTTTCTTCACTCTTCTGTTTTGCTCACATGCTCCTTTCAGCTCATTTTTGTGTGTGTTTTAGTCTGACAGAGACTGCATTTTTTTCCCTTCTTATAGCTTGTTGACTACAAAGAGGAAGAACTGACAGGTTTTAAATAAAGGTGATGATAGGTAATGGTTCATGTAACTCTGCCAATTCAATCAGAGAAAAGCACTCAAAACACTTTCATATGATAGCTCCAGCAGAAAATAAAGTTAGCAGGTTAAGATGAAAAAGAAAATTAAGAGTGTAAGGGAAGAACTTTGCCATTTTTTACAAGAACTAATGATATTAGAAATGTCGATTTTAATAGTTATTGATGTGTTAATCCCACCTGTCTGCTTTTTACAGCCATTTTATTGTTTTCCTATTTTGATTTCTGCCCTCTAACTTCTATCTTAAATCCTGCTCCAAGTATGTGAACCTCTCAATAGATCTGATGACATAAACAGGATTGACTTTTTTTTTTTTTTAATTATATATTTTTGCCTTTTGCTAGTGTGTTGTGAGTTGCCCTTGGCTGAATGCCCAGTGTCTACCTAAACTGTTTTAGCCCCCCATAGTGTGAAAAATAACAGGTAGTAGTTGTGACAGAATAGGGATTTTTTTCATATATCTATGTCATCTTTTCTAGTGAAAATAGGCCATGACTGCCTGTACTTTTCTTCATAACTTTCATTGTCCTGAAGTGTTAGTGATCACATGTAATAACATTCTTTGTTGTAGCAGTGTCTATTTGTCAATGTTACATAAATCTTTCTATTTAACCTAGCCTTCTGTTGTCACATTTGTATTATATTAATTTTTAAGAAGTCTAGTTTGTACCAGAACTGACAAGCCTGCAATACTGTTGCATAGCTGCAGCCAAGATGTGTTTACTTTCTGTTACTGTCATGGTCTGTCTTTTTTGGACAACATGCTACTTATAGTCAAGGTTTTGTTCCCACAGAAATTATTGTTGTGCTGTTGTGATCTGTGCTGTATACAACTGGTGCAGCTGGTTGTAAATTTTCCAAATTTTAACAAAAAATAAATTTGCAACCTTTTAAAGGAAATTTGTATTAGGAAAAGGAACCTTTGCTTTGGAACAGAATTGGGAAACTCACTCCAGCACAACTGATAATAAAGTTATTAGGACTGGATTTAGAGTCCCTGGTCTGCCTCATTTAGATAAGACATTGAGTTTTTGTTGTCATACACAAACCCATAGGGAAACTGAGAAGTCTCCTTAAGTTATTTCTTCGTGGGGATATTGATCGGGTAGATTAGTGCTTCCCATTTTGTCTTGGCTGGTTTTTTTGTTTGTGGTTTCAAACTTCAAAAGGCCTTAGTTATGTCCTAGTGTACTTGATGTTCAAAGAACTTTACTGACTTTGGACTTAGTACTGTGTGATGCCAAATATGTCCTGTTAGGTATTGAATGCTTCTGCTTGTACTTTCACACTAGTCAGCCCTATTACCTAATTAAATAATTTCCTGACTGGATCACTTGACTGTAAAAAATAGTTCACATACATTATACCTCATGGGTTCTAATAAATTCCTTTTACCAATTACTTTAAATTTTTTTTTTAATTAGCTAATATATTGCTGTCTTGGTTAGGATAAATTATAAATTAAAATAGACATTAAAATTAATAAAGCTAACAATAATATTAATAAATAAAAGATAAGTAAAATAGATAACATTAATTTCTTCTTATTATCTGGTGCATGACTGTGTTTTGGATTTGGTATGAGAATAATGCTGATGACAAATTGATGTTTTGGTTGTTGCTGAGTAGTGTTTATCCTAAGTTGGGGACTTTTCAGCTTCCCATGCTGTGCCAGTGAGGGGTTGGGAGTGGGCATGGCCAGGACATCTGATCCAATCCTACCAGAGGGATATTCCATGCCATTGAATGTCGTGCCTGTAATCTGGGAGGAGTTGGCTAGAAGGGTCTAATTGCCGCTTTGGGGATGGGCTGGACACTGGTCTGCAGATGGTGAGAAGCTGTGTTGCCCATCTCTTGTGGGGTTTTTCCCTTCTGGCTTTTTCTTTTTGTTTTGTTTTCTTTCACAGAACAGTTTGGGTTTGAAGTGACCTTTAAAGATCACCTAGTCCAGTCCCCCTGAAATGACCAGGGGCATCTTGAACAAAATGAGTTTGCTCGGAACCCTGTCTAACCTGACCTTGAATGTTTCAAGGGGTGAGGAGGCATCCGCCGCCTCTCTCAGCAACCTGTTTCAGTGTTTTGCCACCCTCATTATAAAGTTTCTTCTTTGTATCTAATTGACCCCATTTTAGAATCGTAGAATTGTTAAGATTGGAAAAGACATCTGAGTTCATCAAGTCCAACTGTTAACCTAACTAACATTGCTATCTTGATCACTCAACAAGGCCACAGATACCCAATCTGTGCATTTTCTTAACACTTCCAAGGATGGCGATTCCCCTACTTTCCTGGGCAGCCTACTTTAATGCCTGACCACCCTTCCCATGAAGAAATTTTCCCTCATACCCAGTCTAAACCTCCTTGGTGCGACTTGAGGCCATTTCCTCTTGTCCTTTCTCCTGTTACTGGGGAGAAGAAGCTGACTCCCATCTTGCTGTAACCTTCTTTCATGTAGTTGTATAGAGTGTAGTAAGCAATAAGGTCTCCCCTGAGCCTCCTTTTCTTCAGGCTAAATGGTGCTCTCATCTTCTCGTGTGATTTACTGTCTAGATCCTTCCCTGACTTCCTTGCCTTTCTTTGGACATGCTCTGGCACCATTACCCCTAGTTCTATCCCACAGTAAGGTTTCTCTAGAGCTTTCTTCTTTTCACGCTGGACAAACCCAATTCTCTCAGCCTTTCCTCATAATCATTTGATGGCCTTCTTCTGAACTTGCTCCAACAGGTCAATGTCCTTCCTGTGCTGGAAACCCCAGAACTGGATGCAGTACTCTAGGTGGGATCTCACCAGAGCAGAGGTACACAATGATCTCCCTCAATCTCAAGGCTACACTGCTTTTGACACAGCCCAGGACACAACTGGCTGTTTTGGGCTGTGAGTGCACAGTGCTGAGTCATGTCCAACCTCTCATCCACCAGCACCCACAGGCCCTTCTTGGCAGGGCTGCTCTCGCTGTGTTCATCCCCCAGCCTCTATTGATACTGGGGGTTGCCCTGACCCAGGAGCAGCACCTTGTGCTTGGTCTTGTTAAACCTCATGGGGTTCCCATGGAGCCATGTCCAGGTCCCTCTGGATGGCATCCCATCCTTCAGGTGTGTCAACTGCACCACTCAGCCTGGTGTCATCAGCAAACTTACTGAGGGTGCACTTCATCCTTGAGTGTATGCCATTAATGAAGATATTAAATAATACTAGTACCAATACCAATGTGAGGGACACCCCTTGTCACCAATATCCATTGGGACTCTGGGCCATTGGCCTCTGGATGTGACCCTTCAATCATTTTCTTATTCATCTAACAGGCCATTGTCTTAGTTTCAGCTAGGACTGGGTTAATTTTCTGCAGTAGATGTAAGGGGACCATGGCCAAGGCCCCAGTATTATTTGATGCTACTGCTGGTATATCTAGGGACAGGGGAAAGGAACTCTTTTGCTTTAGAAGGGTGGGGCTTTTTCCAGTCAGGGTAAAAACATGGCAGGAGAGGGGAAGCTGTCTGCCATTGTTTATTTTTCTGGGGTCCCTGCTGAGTATTTTTGCATGTGAATCACCCTCTTTTTATGTATGATTTTGTTACTAATATTGTTGCTGTTACTGCTTCTTTTTTTATCTCATTGGTATTTCCAGGAAATTGTTCTTGTCTCAACCCATGATTTCTGCCTTTTGTGCCTCCCATTGGAGGGGAGGAGGGGAGTGGTGCATGGTCTTTTTAATCGGAATACCATTCCTAAACCATGACATTCACCCATCAAATCCATGCTGACCTTCTCCCTAAAGAGCTGGAAATCTGCTTTCCTAAAATTTATGGACCTAACTTTACTCCTTACCTGACTCCACTAATGCATGTTCACTGCAGCCAAGGCTGTCTCAGATCTTGATGTCCCCAATTAGGTTGCTTATGTTCATGACCAACAGATTCAGTAATCATCCCCTCTGTTAGGACTGTCTATTACTTGTCTCAGGAAGTTATCCTCCATGCATTCCAGGAGTCTCCTGGATTGCCTACAACTTGCCATGGTACTTTTTCACCAGATGTGAGGGTGGTTGAAGTCTCCCAGCAGGACAAGAGCCTGCAAGCACAATGCCTTCTGTAGCTGAAGGCTTTTTCAACAGGCTCTCTTTGATTGTGTGGCCTGTAGTAGACACCAGCCACAAAGTTCCTTTTGTTGCCTTGGTCTCTGAGTCTTACCCACAGGCTTTCAACCTGCGTGTGTCTGTTCTTCAAGGACAGCTCTTCATGCCCAATCCACCACTTGATGTAGAGGACAACTCCTCTGCCTCTCCTTCCTCCCTTGTCTTTTCAGAACAACCTATGGCCATTGATAGTTACACTCAGTTTGGTATTGTCAGTAAACATGCTTTATTTAGTATTTTTATATTATAATTAGTATTATATATGACCTTGTTTCAGTGATGAAGCTATTCTTATCTTAACCTATTAGGTTTGTTTTCTTCCCCAGTTCTCCTCCTCCTCCTGGGGTGGATGGGATATGGAGTGGGCAAGCAACTGCATGGTACTTACTTGCTGGATGGGGTTAACCTTGACTGTTATTGTAGTCTCCTTTCCTCTTTCTCTGGTGTACTTTTTTTTTCTGCAAAGTAATTCTTTTTCTTAAATGACTATTTCTTTTAGCACATATTCCCAGACTAATTATTTTTTTCTACACTCAACTACATTTGCCATCTGCTTATTACCAAAATGATTCAAATCCTTTCAAATCTGATTGTATTGCTCTTCATTATTTGATCTTACTACAATTAGAGTATCATTTGAAAATCTGGGGATCTTACCGTGATTGCTATTCTGTAAACCAGTGGCATCGGTGACGATTTGACTAATATTAATAAGTATATGTAACACTTCTCTTCCAAGTTTTAAAGGTGAATTTTACCTTCAAATAGATTCCATTTGGTCACAATCTATTTGATCTTCAGAGAGCTGTACAATTCGATGTTATCCTGCAAGGCATTACCACGTATTCCACATACTGCGAGGTGCTGGATGTCTTCCACTTACATTGATACGATCTATGAGGCTTACAAATTGATTTGGTTTTACAGTACTTTGTGAAGTAGGTATTTCCCTTCTGTGGACACTGAGGCAGAAAGATATGACACATCACAGGATGTAGTAGAAAGCAGTATAAAAATAGATCTCATGTCTAAAACTTGATTTGTCAGTCAAAATCATCTGTCATAGCACTGACCATAAAATTTTGTAACATTGCTTTCCCTCTGACTTGTCAATATTCATAGGAAAGACACATGCCAGCTATCTGTTTAAGGAATATAAATGTCAAGTAGGTTAACATTTGTATTGATGAATGTGTAATCTTATCTATAGTTCATTATTGATTTGAGAATTAATTTTGTGATGGATCTAACTGCAGCTGACAGTTTTGCAAGTTAAATTAACTGGACACCTTATATAGTATTAAGGTACTTCACAAGTTAGAATCATGGAGTCATAGAATATCCTCAGTTGGAAGGGACCCATGAGGATCATCAAGTCCAACTCCAGGCCCTGCACACAGGACAGCACCAAGAATGCAGGCTTGGTGCTGTGACCACTTCCCTGGGGAGCCTGTTCCAGTGCCCAACCACCCCCTCTGGGTGAAGTACCTTTTCTAACATCCAGTCTAAACCTCCCCTGACACAACTTCAGGCCATTGTCTTGGGTTCTGTCAGTGGTCACTACAGAGAAGAGATCCATGCCTGCTCCTCCTCTTCCCTCACAAGGAAGTTGTGCCTGTAATGAGGTCTCCCCTCAGCCTCCTCTTCTGCAGGCTGAATAGACCAAGTGCCCTCAGCCACTCCTCGTATGGCTTCCCCTCCAGACCCTTCACCATCTTCATTCCTCTCTTTTGGACACCCTCTAAGAGCTGAATATCTTTTCTATATTGTGACACCCAAAACTGCACACAATATTCCAGGTGAGGCAGCCTCAGTGCAGAGCATTTCACTGTATAGAGCATTTGCCTCCCTGTTTATCTCAGTCTCCATGCCATAGCAAGTGGCTGTATGAGCTTTCCCCTAGTGGTTCCTCCTGGTTTTCTTGTATACAGTGTATCTGTTTGAGAGTGTGTGTGGACATGTGAGTACATGAGTGTATCAGCATGCATACGTGGTGTTCACTGTTGGCATGCATGCATAGGTGTATGTGCATCGTGGTATCATGCTGGCATGAACTGTGGAAAACGAGCCTTAGGTCCAGTGAAGAGTAGAACAAAATAATTGTCAAATTTTTCTAGTAATGCAGTGATTGGTGAGGTGTTTCTACCATGTATGCTAATGACTTGCTAGTGCAAAAAAGGGCTTCTTTTTAATTTTCTTTTTTAAAATCCACTTATGTCATGGGGAAGGGAAAATATGTTTATCACCCTTAAGACTTCTGAGAAAGAAAAGTAGCTGTGAATTGCAGGTGAATCTCAACTGAAATTAGATTGATAAGTTTGATTAGAATAGCTCACACTCCCTCTATCCTGCCCCTGGTATTCATTCTTTATTGGTACCTGTTTTTGAAAAGGTATTTTCTGACTGGGGAAATTCCCCTGGCAAAAATGCACTCCATCCCCTGGCATGCATCGATTTACAGGGTAGAAATCACTGCCACATAAAGCTAAATATAACTTTTGGCTTTTAAATGTTGTCTATGCAGGTTTGAGGAGGTTGAGCGATATGTGACATTTTTGTACTGTCACATTAGTTGTTCATTTTTTCATTGCTTACCATGAAAAACATAATTTAAGATCTCTACCCAGTTTTCACATAATGGCACCAGCAGAGAAATTAGCTGTGCTTACCATTTGTTAATTTTAAAAGGATGGCTGTGGGCTTTTAAAGACTCAAACAGGATATCCAAACAAGTCCCATTTTTCTCATGTAAACAGAAAGCAGTACTGCACAGTAGAAGTGTATGACTTTCCTGTAAATGCAGTACCTTAGCCATGTTGGGTTCCTTATGATGAGCAATGTATACGTGAAGTGGATTCTGAATTCTGTGTTGATTGACAGCCAAAGACAGTATTTCCAGTCCCAAATGCAAAGAGCTCATACTCCACAGTTCCACTGTGTACTGAAATACAAGAGAATACTTGTGGTTCCACTGTGTACTGAAATACAAGAGAATACTTGTGTATGGGAGAACTAGGGATCATGGCTCATGATTTGGATGTGCAACTCCTCTTAAAAGCAGTGTCGTACTCCATACCCCTCCCCATCTGCCTTGCTCTATAAAAGAGCCATTTGTAATTTCTGGTGTGGCCTGTAGGCACTTAACTGCAGATTTATGGGACAAAGAATGAAAACCCAGCCTAGTGTAGGCTTCACAGGTGTCTTTTTGCTAACTTTAAGAGCTAAAATGGCTTAATTAAAGAAATACTTCAACTTTATTTGCAACTTAAGCGTATTCAAATATGCTAATTAAAAAAAAAAAAAAGAAAGTTTGCAGAGTGAAGCACTCAGCAATTCTCCTCATCATTTTCTAAAATTCAATAATGTGATATACATCAGCAAATAAGAAATGAAAAAGAGTTTGTGACAAAGTGAATTTACACTGTGTTTTCTTCATTCTTGGATATGAGTCATCAAGAAGACAAATGGCCTTATTAGGCTGAAATTTAATTTAGGGTTCTTCTGAATGAACACTTTTGTCATGTTTTATCTATTGATATACAGCAGATTGAAGAACTCTTGAACTGATTTATTTATTTATTTTTAAAGCAATTTTACACACAGTCATTACAGGGCATCAAGTCTTTCATTGTTTTGGGTTGTGTTCTTTTTCTAAATCCTTTCTGCTGCATAGAATAAAGAAAAGACATTAAACAGGCGGAGGAGTTTATTTTCAGAACCATTTGCCCATAAATAATAATGTTCCTTTTAAACAGTGTTTGTGAAGAATACCAGCTCTGATGCATTGTATGTTGTGTTGCAATCTTAAATTTCGTTTAACTGCTTCAGTACAAACCACTACTCACCCAAATGAGACTTATTACAGTTATTAAAAAAAGAGTTAATGGAAATAAAATGTGGTATAACAGTACCATGATGAGCAGTTTCAGGTGCTACAGTGGCTGTACAAAATGAGGTGAGCTGAGGATGCTTAAATATCTGGTGGACTAATGAAGTAAGAGTTTACAAGCTGCTCAAAGTATGCCTCAGTGATATAAGGGTGACATTTTTGTTTCCCAGTGAGAACTGGGAAAGAAGAGGCAAGAGAGGAACCTTCAGGAATCGCTGTCAGTGAGTCAGATGAAATAAACTTTGAGATTTCCAAGAGTGAATTTGCTAAACTTGTTTCAGAAGACAGTCATGGTGTGCTAATGGTGAGGAACTCCAGCAGGACCTTAGGAAGTGCTGGGAGTTGAGGGGGGTGCTGCAGGGAGGAAGGTGACACACCAGCTTCAGAACAGATAAAAGTGATCTAATGCTTCTCAGTAAAAATAATCTAAATCACTCCCACACAATGCCAGCTCAGAACAAGCACTTGCAACACAAGAGAAATAGCTGAGAGATTGCTGAAATTGACTGAATGTGCAGCAGCCGAAAGAACCAGTAAAATCGAGTCATCCTAATAAGACAGAGGGCAGGATCTTGGTACTATATGAAACTCTGGTATTTTAGAAAGCAGGCAGTGAATGTCTACAAACTCCTTACAGCATGTTCCAGAAGTAGACAATTTCAGCAGCTTTGCATTAGGTTAAATTTCATATAACAGGTCAATAAGTGGATACCAAAGGATTAGGCAAAGATGTATCCTTTAGCATTTCTAAAGCAATGCTTTCTGATATTGAGGAAATATTAGAGGAATGGATTGATGGCAGTGTCAGGCTTGCCTCTGTTTTCTAAATGGCATTCCCTATTATCACTCTCAGGGACAGGATCCAGGACTAAGTGGTCTGATGCAGCAGAACATAGGTAAAGGAGACAACTAGAACGAGGTGGTGACTGAACAGATGTGGCACTGAGAGTAAAAAAGGGGGAATAACAGAGGACTGGGAAGCACAAGTGTCAGAGTGGGCAGACTAGTATGGAATGAGGCAGTACTGTTTTGTGACTTGGGAGGATGGAAGGGGGGAAAAGAGATGGGCCAAAGATGGGAATGTGTGCAGTGGAAAATGTACTGATATTAAATTTTTCTTTGTCAATAAGCTGTGCTCAGTGAACGGTGCTCATTGTCCCTCTGACAATGGAACCGGGCCCAAAAAGGACCAAAATGAGAGAGAACAAAAATGTAATAAATCTCTAAGCTATACTTAAGTATAGCTTAAGTATACTGTGTTGGGTTTGCTAAGCTCCCCGCCAAACACAGCTGTGTGCCGGCTAGCTCTCCCCACCCCACTCCCAACAAAAGGAAAAAAACTAGTAAAAGGCAAA
>VXAU01005997.1:205793-249361 GCA_013399695.1 Formicarius rufipectus
TTTATACACCTGATTACGTAAGGGAATGATGTGGAATACTTCCTTGGTTTTGTATCCTGGTTTCTAGGGAAGGCCTACAGAAAAACTACCACATATACTCTAAATATACAATTTTTGATACATGGCCATGATAATACTTTGGTTTCAGTAGAAATGAAAAAAAGTAATTTTTAAAGCTATGTTGTTACTGTGAAGATATTAGGGCTCATAAATTATTCAGACAGTAACTATAACTTAAAATGTACTTTTTGTAAGCATCAGGAACTGACAGTTGCTGTGCCATCTGACTGATTCAAAGGTGAATGAATAGATTAGAGGCTTAAGCTTCCATATAAATAACATAAAAGTTACCCTGACTGAAGATTTGTAAAAAACCTTCTAAATGCTACCACATAAAGAAAAAATTAAAATCAAAACAGTAGTTTGATGAGCTTGTTAGAGCTGGCTTTTCTATATCTGGTCCATTTTGGGATGTGAGGGACACATTACAGAAAACACGTCCATGAAGCAGAGGATTGGATTGTTCAGAAACATTAGGTGTAATAAGTAAATATTTAGTCTTTCTTCTGGGCCCTGAGCAGACCCAGTGAACCTCCTAACAGCACTTGCACAGGCTAAAGCATGCCTGCTATATTACAACTCCCAAGGTAAGCAGTGTTGTAGTGGGTGGACCTTGGCTGGACACCAAGTACCCCGCCCAGCCCCTCTATCACTTCCCAGCCAGAATAAGATGGAAAATGACTCATAAGTTGAGATAAAACAGTTTACTAAAGCAAAAACTTGTGGATGCAAAAGCAAAGCAGAAAATACCAAGGTTTGTTCTCTACTTCCCATCAGCAGCGATACCTGGTCACTTCCCAAGAAGCAGAGCTTCAGCACACAAAGTAGTTTCTCAGCAGGCAGCCATTGGAAACAACACATGCCCTTCTTCCTGCTCCTCTCCTTAGCGTTTATATCTGAGCTGACATCATTTATGGTGTGGAATATCTCTTTGGTTAGCCCGGAGCAGCTGGCCTACTCAGGTCCCCTCTCAGGATCCTGCCCTCAACGGGGGAAGGAATGGTACAGTCCTGATGCTGTGCCAGCACTGCTCAACAGTAGCCAAAACCACCAGTGTGTTACCAATGCAGAGCACAGCACTGTGAGGGCTACTCTGGGGAAACAAATTCTCTCTCAGCTGGGCCCAGTACAGATGTTCAGTGCCACACCGCTCTGAAAGACTCACAAGTGCATGTCAATTGATAGGATTATCAGTCCTCTACATTTGCAGACAGAACATTGACTGGCTCGGGGCTTAAGTTGGTATGGATGCTAACAACATAAAGTGAAGCTTCCTCCATTTTTGAACTCTCAGCTTCTCCTAAGATAGCTGGTGTTACTGACTCTCTCAGATTGATACTGTGAAGTGCTTTTGATCCTTATAGGAGCCCTCTCTGGACTGTGTAACTAAATGATAGGACAAACATTCATATGTCATGTGGCCCTGCCATATGCATCTTGAAGCTTCATTCAGGTTCTCAAGTTGTAATTGTCTTTTCTTGCCTCTGTTTACAAACTTTATTTTCACTATCCCACCTCAATTTGACTGGTCAAAGGTGTTCTCAGTTCTTGTGGAAAAATAGTGTGAGCAACTCCCTAGTCAACACCCCCTTGTCTGGACAGGCAGAAAGGGGACCATCACTAATAGGGCAAGGTCGAATTAGTAAAACTGTCAACAGCTCTGACTGATTTCTTTGCCTTCAGAGGAAAAGGAACCATCAGGAAAAGGGATTGTGCAATTATCTATGCACAATATTTTCTCTGAGGACTTTAAATTCAAGAGAGCCTGCAGTTGTTTTGTCATTCTCTTCTGATTCATACCAGAGCTCTACATGGTCAACATATTATTTTGTAAATATTTCAGTCTCAGTTCTCTGCTCACCATCAGCATTGGGGATGAAATTTGTTCTGAAGTCTTGGGCTGGATCCCAAATACGTGTTGGAGAATTTTAAACTTTGCTTTCATAGTTATGAGGCCCCTGGAACAGTGCTGGGTTAGATCTAGAACATGACTGAACTTTGGACGTGTCTCCAGTATCAAATGCAGCATGCCCTTGCTATGCCCTGGCCCAGAAGCCTCAAACTTTAAAAGGAATTTCACTTTAATTTAGACCCTTAGTTGTTCCCACGCAAAACTTTTGCACAGTCTTTGTTGTTTGATACCTTGAGGTTCATGTCCAGAGAAAACGCTACACTCTCTTCTCTAAGAGATTTCTTTTAGTTTAGTGAGAAAACAGGTGTTTTAGCGAAGAGTTTACAGAAAGAATATACAACCAAGGAACAGGTTCAACAAAAGCATTACACTTAATATCAGGCTCCTGGGAACCAAAGGACTTTCCTTCCTGCCTCCCTCCAAACAGCATTCTGAGCTCTGCTTCTACACGCTTCAGAGGGTTTTGTAAGCCAGCAGGCATCACAGTGGAGTAGGAAACCTTTGTTGCGCTCAGCAAACACCAACCCACAACTGAAGTGAAATACCATTAAATTGACTTCAAGTTACCTGCAAGAGGAAGAAAAGAGTGAAGGAAGAAAAGAGAGATTAAGAGAAGAAAGAATAAAAAGAGAAAGAGAGGAGAGAAAAATACTGCCAAGAGGTCACATGTTGGCAGCTTCCGGGAGAGCGAGCAGTGGGACAGCCAGGTCACTGACTGCTCCGTGCCCTCCTGGCCAAAGGGGTGGGTGCCACAGCCCATCAGAGGCTCCAGGGAGTATGGTGTTTGTTGGTGGGCTGCCAGGGGGGCCTTACTGACAGACAGGTGCCCCACGTGGCCTCTGTGCCACATGCCTTCAGCCACTGGGGGCTGTGCTGGCTGCAAGCCTGGCCATGGGGACGCTCCTGGTCCCCTTCACCCACACGCACACAGACAAGGTGGTTGATTCAACCCATCGATCAAACAACTTAGTGGCATATAAATCTGACCTCTATCAGCCATGATGTGCCAGAACTGTGCCTCAATAGTAGGAGTATTTTAATTTATTCTTTCTCACAGGATTTAAAACTCGTATGTGTTGTACCAACCGCTAAGCAAAGCAGCTGTTATTATTCTAACCATTAGTATTGTTGACTAAGGTTTGGTTGAATCGAGGTGGTGCTGTGGCTAAAGTCCTAAAACTCCGTCCTTCACTTCTGCCAATATTTCTGTGTGAGGAGCTTTGTTGGGATTAGTGCAGCAGTGGGATATTAAAAAGTGCTGAGATATTAAGTTGGAAATAAAACTACAAACTGAAGTTGTACATGAAGAGAGACTATAGCATTCCCTACCTGTGCCTTGTGTATGGATTTTAATCATCACAGAAATATATGATATGCTAATAAATGTAAGTAGGTTTTGTTTAAAAATTTATTAGCTAAAAGTTTTGTTTTCATCCTATAAGACAGTATTTTTCAGCTGGATTTTGAAGATTTGAGGAAGCCTTGAAGAATTAATTTACCTAGATTCCTAAATGTGATATTGAGAAGATGAGAGTGGCCTACTTGTTTCTTCTGGACAGCATGGGGTCCATACAATCCTTCTGGAGCAGGGGAAGAAACAGGGAAAAACTCCTTCAAGGAGGGACAATTAAAGCTTCTAAAAGTAGAAGATTGTGTATGAGGCTGCTTTTTATTTCCTGGCCTTTTTAAACTGCTAATAGTGGATTCTGTGGGTGTGCAACTACTGACAGCCACATATAAACAGTGCTGCAGAATTTTACTATCCCTGCTGCAAATTTTAGACCTGTTGTGCTGTAATTTTAGACTTTCTGTTTTTATATATCCAATTATAGATCTTATTTTTGTGTTGAAATTTCAGCAGGTGGCTGTAGTAGGCACAGATCTAGCTAATTTTTATATATGTAAACGTAAAACCAACTGACAGAGATGAAGCTTGATTGTAAACTAATTGTAATTTAGTCATGTTTTCTATTAAAAAGAAAAGGGCATACAAATCCTTATGGATTTCTGAACAGAAAGGTTTAAATGGTATGCAGACTCTGTGCTCCACACATAGATGAATGTTGCAGATATGTGAGAAATTAGAAACAAGTTGATTGTGTTGTAACTGTACATAATCTCATGAACTGTTTTCCACTGAAGTCATAATGAACCGTCTGCATGCACAGAGTTGCCCAATAATGTTTCCTAGCAGCACTTATCATCAAGGACTTGGCATTAGCTTAAAATGGTTTACATAGAGCCAGTTAGAAATTGTAATTTTCATCATACAGTACAGTACTTTTGTCTGTTCTGATTAAGAACCACACTCATTTTCTAGCTTAAGGTGCAGTGACAGGTGTCAAAGCAATTTTTTTATTAAACAGCATATTGAACTATCTGGGTTCCCCAGTACAAACAGAGGCAAATCATAATCCTAATGCAGCAAAAAAAGAATGGATGCAGTTGTCCTGTCCATAACCTGGGATTTTTGTACAGTAAATTTGAAAGTTATGTAATTTGAATAGCTGAATGATCTTCTTTTCTTGCCTCTATCCCCATTCCTATTTGAAGGAGTATGATCTCCAGTTTTGTGTTGCATCTTATTTTAGCTAGCTAGTCAAGGGAAGTAAATGGTAAGAAGTCATACTGAATTTTCTAATGCCACATGCTAATTCAGAGGCAGAACAAAGACATTTGAATGTTTTTGTAACTAGTTCAAAGGTGATCTCTCTAGTGATCATGCAAAATCCAGACTTCAGCTTGAGTATGCTCATGAAATGCCTTTAGATATCAGCCCACATTACAATCTGCTATTTTGTTTTGAATGAATGTGTCGTGACTAGAAGTTTAAGTGGTAACTACAGATAAGATTGAATTCAGTGCTTTAATGATATCCCTTTTCAAGTTAGCTGCTAAAAATATTTTCATTTAATTTGCTGAAGTCCATTGAGAATATAATTTTATTTTGCTTTACATAAAATTAACAAACTTGTGATGTTCAAAAGTGAATGCCAAAGTCTTAATTGAGACAGGCTCTTCTTTTTTTTTTTTTTGAACAGTCTTAGGCATGTTGTTTGGAAAAGAAGCATCCTGTCTGAAATAATTTTAGCTTTGATCTTTAAATACTGCAACAAATTTGGTTGGAATATTTTGCATGTCTTTCAGTTGTGTATAGTATTTGAGTTTCTATGCTATTCTTCTATTATGTTGTACCATAGCACCATTAGTTTAGAAGAGCACCCTTGATGAGTTTTTTCCTAGAGCATTCATTCTTATTTTCCCAAGTGGCATGGATCTGGTTTTCATTTGTTCTCAAAAATTCTAGTAAATCTGATAAGAAACACTGTATTTGTCCTACTGGTAGTAAGATCAGTATTTTAAACATTATGGAATGCACGTGTAGCTTCTGGTCTGTAGGAGTGCAAAAGTCTTCTGAGTGGTACTGGTGGTTTCACCAGGCAGAAATGGTATGTGTGGGAGGACAGGAACTGAAAGTTATAATCCAGAGATCAAAAGAAAGATATATATATCTTTTTGTCAAATCTGAAATAGCATCTTTTTGATCCTCTAAGGGACAGGAGGAAAGCAGTGAATTGAGATGGGAGAACTTGCATAGCCTTTCTTCTAATCCTTCCTCTGCCATCCTCTGGGATAGATGTAAGGTACAGACTCAGGTTTGCCCTGCTCATTCTCAGAGCTGGCCACATATGAGCTGAGTTAGGTTTCAAGTTAGTGCCCTGTCTCTCAAACAGTCTGTGTGAAACTTATAAACAGCTCCAAAAAAGGAAGCCTGCACCTTTGTATTTTAACCATGAACAAATCTGCCTGTGTATGTTGGAGCTGGGAAGGGGACCTGATGCTGTGAGACAAGTTTTATAGTTTTCATTCTTAATGTAGATTTTTTTAACAGGAATTTTTTGTATGGTTTTCAGATAAAACCCTTTAAGGAAAACTGTCTGCTAAATCTAGAAGCTACATTGCTCCAGCAATTTAGTAGTTCCCAAATTTTATTTAATTTGATCCTTCAGACTGTACTCCAGAGTATTTTTAAAATGAAGAATAAAGTTCCACTGATTTGCAGTCCTTACTAGGACAGCTCCTTTGGGTTGTTGCCTCCAAATAATCTGAGTAACAGTTGACATATGAACCTAGTTGGCAAGGATGCCAGTGTAGCTATTTGTTGACTGTGATGCTAAGTAAGACAGTGAAAGCATTTTCTTACTGCCAGCTTTACATTGTTATTTGCTCTAGGGTCACATTCAAATAGCTTTAAAAGGACATGTAAAGTAAATGAATGAAGTTTGAAGACAAGTGATTGTTTCATCTGTAGATAGAATTTGATGATATATAATTAATATTATTTACTTTGAGTATTCTGTATTAAATACAAAAGTTTGGTATTAGAAAAATAAACAAACAAACAAAAATAACAAAAACAAGACAAAACACACACAAAAAACAAACCAACAAAAACCCAACAATACAAACAAAAAACCAAAACAGAACCAAACAAAAAAAAAAACCACACCAAAAGTAATCTCCACCCCTAAAAAACCCCCACTCAAACCCCTAGATATGTTACTAATTAATTTCATCCCAAGATCAGTAGTAGGTAAAAATTTCACTCAGATCTGTTATAGTCAGGGCAGAGCAGTTCTAGAGGCTGAACACAATTTTCTGAGTTATTTGAGAGCAGGTTCCAGATATGTTTTCATAACACAAAGATGTGGTGTGACTGAAGGTGACCCTCCATCCATCCTCTCCTTTTTCTACCTTGTTATACATTGCTTGAAGTGTTTAAGGCATTAGACACTGAATGCTGAACATTGCCTAGTGATAAACTGCAGAGCCTCTGTCTGTGACCCAGTATGAGGAGTCTGAATTTGGAATAATGAAGCTCAGACCTTCAGTGTGGAGCAGCACTTGTAGTGTCTGTGCATCTCCTTCTGAGTGAAGTGCTTCGTCTTAGCTCTTTGAGGAAGTGCATGGCCTCAGGAACAAAAAACCACCAGTAAAATAGCCAACTTGGGTGTACCTGCTACTGACCTTGAGGTGAAATTGACCCTTCTTGCTATATACCCTTATCATAAAAATTTAGATGTTCTTAAACTCATGTGTACTAGAGCTTTACTGAGTAAGGGAGTTGATCAGTCTTTATCATTTCAGATTCTTATTTGCTAAGTTAGCTATCTGTCTTCTTGCTTTCAGAGGAAACTCAATGAGGTGTCCCAGTTTATTAATGTGATTAAAGCCTTCAATGTACTGTTTTCATAGGGGCCTGAGGTTGTGGGAGACCCAATTCCCTACCTAGCTGCCCGCTGGGAGAGAGAAGTTGCTCTTCTAAGCTACCTAAGAAAATCAGCACTATTCTTTAACTTTTTTTTTTTTCTCTGAAATTTCCAGAACTTCTGCTGCAATACAGCAGGAACAGTTTAGCAAGTCTGAAAACTTGAATCCTCCTCCCCTCATCCTTCCTGGGTAAAAAATGGGTCTGTCCTGCAGATCCTCAGTCTTTCACAGACTTTTCTTCTAGACATGTGTTGTTAACTTCTGAAAAAGGAAGTACCTTGAAGAAGTTCTCCCATGAAAAACTCAGGAAAGTATAAGATCCCCTGAAGTTGCCTTTTGCCAGACTTAGAAAAGTAAAAAATCCTTTGTGAGTGAGAATACAAGGGGAGAAGCATGAATTCGCACCGTGAGTAACGAAAGGCAGGGAAGTAGCAATGTTGGTGTTGCCTGACTGACTAAAGTGGAGATTATGGCTGAGGGTACAAAACTTTATTGATATGAGTGAAGAATTTATATGGGTTTGGCATAAGCATGTTACTATTGAACTGTGGAACCAAGACGAATCATGACAGAGAGGCTGCAGTGAAGATTTTTGTGGAAAAAACTATGAATGAATGAATGCATACTTTTCATAGAAATGCATGTGCTGTCATTTCTGTTGAGATTCATGTCAAGATGGCTGCAATAAGGGTAAAAAATTGCATTACTCAGTTTATAGCTCTGAGGGTTCCAGTACCATAATTGTTACAGATGCTGTGCATGAGGAGGGGACATTAAAAATAACTTTAGACAAACCACAAATAGAAGATAAAAATATCTTTAAAAATAAAGGCCTTTTATTTTGTAACAGTCTGGTAGTTTTTGAGAGACTATAGCTTATAATAAAACCAGTCTGTCCCCTTTGCACTGTCCTCTGTTAAGGTAGAAAAATATCTTAAACTGCATGCTGTGAGTTCAGTATTGATAAGAGTGTTTTCCTCATTACTCCAGCCTGAGGTGCTGTTATTCAGCACAGCATAACAAGAGGCTGCCTATGCTGGAACTTTGGAAACAGTGAGAAAGGCCTTTCACCACAGACTGGACATGACACGTGGGTGAATTTCGGGGGTTCCCTGGGGCACTGTACACTGAATCTCAAAAGCAGATCATCTTATTGATAATATAGACTAAAGAAAATATCTTTCCTAAAGATATACTAACTAAAACCAGTAGCTTTACACCACTGTGATTCTTTTCCACCTGACAAACCTTCTTGTGCAGAAACAGACTTGGATCAACGTGGTACCCATATATAATGTATATAGTTCTATTTCTAGCTGTACTATTTTCCACAAATATTTCTTCAACAACTACCCTGTACAATACTGATTTTGGCTTTAAAATTATGAATATTCCTGTTTTAAATTGTTGAACTGTGATTCGTTTTATATAAGCTGCAATATCTTTGCTAACTGATACTCGAGTGCATATTCAAGTTTCTCAAGAACATCTTGTTTGTTGCATGGTAAATTGAACTCTGTCTTTCTATCAAGTACATGCAATCAAATATCTGACTGAGCTGACATTTTAGCCTGCTTGTGCAGCATGTTCTCGGCTGCAGCTGTAGGTGAGACATTCTCCACGGGGGTAGGATATCTCTGTGTTAAACTAGGTACATGGGGTCAGGAGTAGGAGCAGTACTTGTCTTGCAAAATACACTATTGAGCTTATTGATTTCTCATTTAGCTGTATTGGGTGTTCGCTCTGGAAATCCAGCTAGGTTTCCAGTTGCTTATGAGAAGGCTGATTGGTGTTACATTATCTAATGAATCATATAGGCACTCAGGGCTTATGCATTTTTCATGCAGTCTAAACAACCCAAAGAAGACATGTATAAGAAACAATGAACTGTCCAGCAAGTAAATCCTGGACATCAATTAAGTTATTTTTTAGTTTTTGGAAGGCAGAAATAAGCAATGGATTAGCAGTTTGATTGTTTGTTTGTTTGTATTCTAAACCAACTCTGTACTTTGAGATTCAGTGTAAGATGAAACATGAGAAAGATACGATTTGGAAACCTAGTGATTCAGGTTAGGCATACATGACTAGAACCTTCAGCTCCACTCGATTTGGTCCCTGATTTGGGTTTTGAATTTATATGACCACCTGGGAGTTCCTGATGTCTGCTGAGAATTTTCTGCCTTTCACATAGCCTTTCCAAATATTTCTCAAAGGCAGTGTTGGCACACTTTCTTAGGAGCAGTCTATTATGCTAGCTGGCCTGGCTGTGCAGCTGGGTCTGTAGGTCAGTACCCTTGCTTGTCTCCATTTCAGTTAATGGAGGTATCAGTGGTAGGTGTGTGACGACTGCTTTTTAAGTAAGGTCAAATAGCTAGCAATGACTTCAGGCTAGACAAAGTGTTTTTTGAAAACCAAACCAGCAGTTACTGTTCTGGATCACACAAGGTCAAAGTAGTTTGTTCTGAATGCCCAAGTAAAGTTCCTTCAGAAACAGAGTGATGGAACACTCATATTTCTCACTGAAATCCATGAAGAATTTCTTTCATTTGGTCTTCTGCATTTTTCTCCACATTGTTCCTTTGATCCTTGCTGCAGAGAATGTTTCTGATTTTCAAAGTTGATGTCCAGTTATGTATGTGCATGTGTGGGAAGAGGGGAATGTTCCATTCACTGCCAAGGTATGCTTTTGTGAGTGGGAGAGTTTCGTCCTGTTCCTAAGGACAGATTGCATATCACATCAAACATGTTCACATTTTCACATGTTTATCTTAATGTAAGAATTTTGACATAGTTTGCATTTCAGGAATGGACTTGATGCTGTCTATGTTACTATGAAAAAGATTTTCTGTTTATTTAATGAGAGCCTTGTTGCTGTTTATTGAAAGGGAGCTGCGCTTAAGGATACTTCATATAAGTGCTGTAGTGTAAAACCTTCATCTTCAAGCTATCCAGAGAGAAGGCGTAGACTACTGGAGCAGAGAAAGTAATGCAGGGGGAGCCAAGGGAGTTATCTACAGGAACAGGGAAGAGAAGGAGACAACAGGCAATCAGAGGCATAGGTGCTGTTAAGAGAGAGATTTTTTTGGGGTAAGCATCAATGTAACACTGGTATTTGAAAAGGTTTGTGTTTAGTTTCACATAAATTTGACATACCATACTTATAATTTCCAGACGCTCTGTATTCATAGATCTTCACATAATCTCACCGACAGTTGTGCATCCTCTTTGATGTAGAGAAGTTTGGTTAGAGTGCAAACAGGGTACTTCTGAATTTTACTCTTAGATTACAACTGTTGCTTCTGAAAGTAATGATTTTTACATGGAATTAAGAACAGCTTAGTAAAAGACAATATGTAATGAGCTGCATACCCCTAGAGCTTGTTTTATCATACTATACTGTCCAATAGGGAAACTCTTCTATTGATTTTATGGTGCTTTGAATCCCTTATATGAAAGGTTGTACATTATAGTTGCCCCAGGCATGATGACAGCACTGGCAGTAGATTACAGAAATAATTGCATAGTGAAACTTAATATAAGCATGGTGCCTGTGTAGAACAAAGTTGATCTTGTAAAGTGGGACCTTTATAAATTGCTGCAATGGAAATAAAAGGACAAGAATGAACATCCAAGCCTATCACTTACAAAGCAAATAAATTTCACAAAGAAAAGCTCTATCTTGAAGAAAATAAGGCTTAATAGGATATTATCAAGAATTTTAGACAGTCAGATTCGCTGTCATATAATCAGTAGTAGAGCAGTCAAACCATTCCCAAACATTAGTTGTTTTGATTTAATTTCATGCAATCAAACTGAATTTTGCTAGCCACTAATGGTGTGGCTTCAATAGCTGGACAGATGACTCTTTGTCCTGCCAAATGTCTTTTCATCTATGCTATCACCATCTGCTGCTTTAAATGGGAGAAGCATTGTTAGTGTCTTTTGCCAGATGTGATTTAATTCTCTCACTTATTCTGTGGGATTAAATGTGTTTTTATAGGCAACTGAAGGTGTGTCATACTTGGTTTGTATAGGTGAGATAAGGTTTGCAATGTTGCTACTGTTGAAATGGAGCTGAAAAATGTGATATGTAGACATATATATTGAGGAACTCTACCTGCCTGTCAGTATCATAAAATGTTTGCAAAAAATTAATCTTTAACACAGAAACTTTTTCAAATAGTTGAATTAAATTTATTGCACTTCAAAATTTAATTCTCAAATTTTATTTTTTTATTATGTAGAACATTTAAGGTAATACATTGTATTTCAAAGTACAAAAAGTAGGTATCATTTTGTTCATAACAACTTGTAAAAAATTAAAGTAATTCTGCAATTTTGTGTTAGTAGATGGAGTAATTTTGAGGTTGAAGAGCTCTTAGATTTGATTGGCAGTGCATTCAGTCTCTAGAACAAATTGCTGTCTTCCTGACTTCTTGTTCTTTTTCTTCCTTTACATTCCATATCTGAATTTCGGGTTGCCCAGAGCAGTAGCAGTTTTGTTCATTTTCTCTACTGTGACATTGGGTACTTGCTGCCAGCCCTAAAATGAGGAAAAAGTTTGAAGCTTAGCTGATTTAGGAATGTGTTATTTTAGCTATTTTTATATTCATTTGCCTATCACAGTGCATGTCTGACCCACAGCCTCTCCCTTCAGTTCCCTAGGATGATTTCGGTGTGCTCTAGGTCCAAGGAGCAGACTAACAGGTTGTGGTCACATTGACAGTATCTTTCCTTTTTTGCCTTCTCTTAAACACAGCCTGCAGGTGGCAGGTTAGCTAATATCTCATCTTAACAGTGCAATTCCTCTTGGTCTAAATTTAGGCATGGAGAGTAACCCTCCAGTCTGGCCTTTTGTACTGATGAAAGTGGCCTTCACTTCTACACCCTTCTCCTTTGGGAGCCAGGGATTGGAAGCTGATGGTGACTGAAACTTTTTCAAAGAAAGTTTGGGTTTTTTTAACCTGAAGATATTCAGGCTGTTGCTATTTAACCTCTATTTCCAACTACTGTTAGCATGTTTTGACTTCCTTTGACTTAATCTTCCTTTTAATCCTTAGCAATATGGATGCAGAAAAAACCCAAAGGGATTCTTGGGGCTTTTAGTCGCCACTCCTTAAAGACCTATGTCTTTATCACTCTTTCCCCTTCCTTTTTCTCAGGAGAATTTTCAATGTCTGAATTAGTGAATGTATTTTCAATGTCTGTATTTTTTCAAGACAGTAGTGTAACTCTACCTGGGTCAGAGAAAAACATCTCAACTATTGGCCCAGCTCCTGGTATTTTCCTCCTATACAGATTTCTGCTTCAAAGAAATGCCTTAGTTTTGGTTTTCTGTTTTGTTTTGGTTTGTTGGGGTCTTGTTTTGGTTTTTCAGTTTTTTTGTTTGTTTGAGGGTTTTGTTTGTTTGTTTTGTTTTATTTGTCCCACATAGTTCTAGACTATCAATTTAGTGAAAAGGAAGTGAAACTGAAACATATAGCATGCTGCATATTTAAAATATAAGTAATACATCAGTCTTCACTTTAGTGGGTGTGGATTTCTCTCATTGCAGGAGTCTATTAAAATAGGAAAACTTGGCAAAAGAGAAGAAAACGTGACTGTATAGCTTAAGCTCAAAAAGGGCACAAGTTTTGTTACCTACAGTGAAAGACCAACACTGAGTCCAGGTGGATAATAAATGTGACCATTCATTAGCACATTGGTTTATTTACATATTTAATTCTCACCTTCCTTTTCTCAGGGGGAAAAAAATCTTATCCCTTAAGTTCTAAACAAATAAAGTCCAGGCAAACAAAGACTATTCTATGACTACTGTTTATAAATCTCCACCCATATAGTCACTTCTTGGCATCTCTGAACCCATATGTGTTTTTCAAACATGCTGATGGTGAAGGTAATTATTCAATAAAAATCAATTTCAATTTCATCTCTGTTGATCATGTGTGTAAGTTATAAAATTGCTTACTTCGGTGTATGTTGTCTGAATCCCAGCTGCTCCTATATATGTTAGTTTGTGGTGATCTTTTCTGCACAGTCTTCATTCTAGATAGTCTAAATTCAGTTTATTCTGAGTATAACTGGACCTCACTGCTTTGGAAGCTTGTTTGTAGTACATACACCTAACTAGTATTTCTTCCCAGGAGATACTTACTTTCAGTTTGCTAATAAATGTCTGACTCTTCAGGATAAAGATGAAGTATCTTATGCATGGTGCTGAATGTCTGAACTGCTTAAATAAATGTATGGGAATAGGCTTGCATTATCCAGTTCAAGCTTTCTGCAGATTTAATTTCCTTTGTATTAGTAGATTTATTTCAGTCTAAGAGGAGTTGGGCCTGTAGAGAACTACTACCAATTTTACAATCCTTAGTAATTTTTTTCTGCAGTTTTGAAAATCAGAATCTCTAAAATTGAAGAAATGCAATTACAGTAAGCTTGAAGTGTGGCTTCAAATGCTGTTTGTGCAACTGATGCATCTTCCCATGCAGTAATTGCAATAAACAACAAATAAGCACACAAAAACAATAAAAAAGAACAGATTTGAGTGGTTTTGGGTTTTTTATATACAAGAAATAATTAATAAAATACTGATGTTTTTGCATTAATTAGTGCAGTAATAATAGCAGAGCATCTTTTTTGTAGAACTCATATTTTATTGTCATTATTGGAAATTAATAAGCAGAGCACCACACAATAAAAGCTACAGTGCTACTGATTTAAGAGATAATAGTATAGGCCTGTCACACCAGCATGTCACACTAAACTTTCCTGTGATGATTTGTGGTACAAAAAGGCCCAGTTTATAATCCTGAAATGTACAAAAATTGCGTTGCTTTGAATAGAACTGTGAGAAACACATCTATTAGGTGGCTCAGAAAAAAGACCTTTATGGTCTGGGAGGGAAAATAATCTCTAGGAAAATTAGTTTTCCACAGTTTGAAACATCAATAGCAGATTGGCCTGTGCGGTTCAGTTATATGTACAGGAAACTAACATTTTTTCAGCAGGTGAAGCTTCAGACTTGGAGAGGTTCAAGACAGCTGTATGTGGGAAAACACTACCAGGGTTCTGTCACATTAATAATAACTTGTACTACTTTGCTCTAGCAAAATGAAAACTCTGTCTGAAACGTGGTGGCTTCCATAGTTTAGGAATTTGGAAATGGAGTTAGTTTTTAGGCTTCTCAATTAAATTCAGGCTTAGTAGCTGCCATAAATTAATTTGTTAGTAGATGGAAAATATTGGCTTAATTGGTCGCTGTGGAGTGAATTGGTCATACCAGTTCAGTTCTTGGTGAAGAAGAATCTAGAGTAGAAAAACTTACCTTCTAAACTGTCACTAATTCCTGTCCTTGTTTTCAGCCTCAGCAGAACTGCCAAGAATGAATTGGTCACATACCAGTGCATCTATTATGTCCTGAACACAGTCCATATGAAGTAGGATTCAAAAATGTTACTATGGCATTCTGGATAGCAGTTGAACTGTCTTGTTGCTGAACAAAGTATTTCAGAGCTATCTTACACAAATCCTTGAATCTAACTATAAGTTCAGTGGAATACGATTTTTTAGATTTAATTTGTGATATGGAATGCAGCATACTGGCTTTTAAACTCCATGTATTTGCAGTTCACAAAAGCTTGGTTAGGTTTATAAATAATGAATTAAAGATATTCAGCTTGCAGCACCTCATGGCTTTAGCACAGTAGCACAGGGGAAGAGAAACTGTCTTCAAGTTAAGCCTGTTAGCACATCCATGAGTGTTCTGTGCTTTAGAATTTTAAATTTTTTTTTATTTTGCAGTAGCAGTGGTGTTTGAAAGGTTTATGTTCTGGCTGGTAAAGTCTGATGTCAAAACACTGGAAAAATGGTGTTGTGCGGTCTATTGCTTAGGCAGTTGATCAGACCTAGCATATCCAAGAACTGTAGTAATGGAGATGGAAAGTAATTTGGTAACTTCCCAATCCTTTAACCATGTCTTTCACTGCTGGGTATTGAAGGTAAATGTAGTTTTGAATTCTAGCCATCGCATTTCTCTTCATCTCTTCATGACTTATTCTGCTGTCTTTGCAAGGTGTGTGTTCATTCTTTTCACTATTCATAAGACATATGGAAAGGCCTAATGTGATTTAAAAAGAAATAGGATTTGCCAAACCGTGAAAATTTAAAGGATTTAAGCAGCATTGGAAAGGGCACTATCAGCAATGGAAAATACTCTTAGTTTAGCTGTCTGTGTAGCCACAAGTATACTCAAAGAGCTCAGAATACAAAGGATCCTGACTTTATAGAATACAATTTTGTCTTTTAACCCCTTTTCACTCTTTATCAGTTAAGGAAGGGATCCTAATTTGTGACCTGGAGTTATTTCTTTGCCATGGGATTCAGGAGAGATCTCTTAGCACCTGACAATTCTTGTGTGAATTTTGTCTGTCGTGACTTTTCCTAATGTAAAGGGTGAAGGAGATGGTTGATGCTCATTTTGCTGACACTCTAGTCCTTGGGGAGCATGCTGAAATAGTAGTTAATATTTTTTAAGAATTCTCACATACTACAGGAAAAGGGGTCCTGTATGTTTCTGCTGAAATACTGACTTCTCCTGTGGTCAGTGAAAATTATCCTTTTGTGCTTGTGATGTAACTTTTTGTCTGTTATAAAATATGTAAGAGTTGTAGTGTGTCCTAGTGAATACTAAATGCTGTAAATAATGGTAAAGAAATTATGTTTTATGGATTGTACCTGTCACATCTGTATATCCCCTGTGCTTTGAAACCTTGGTAGTGATGGGGAGGCTTCAGGGTGAATATTCAGATTGAGTTATTTCACAGATTTTGTCCTTAACTACATCCTTTGGTTCCTTCATAAAATCACAGAACTATATCAAACAGTTTGGGTTGGAAGAGACCTTAAAGATAATCTAAGTCCATCACCCTCCCCTCACTGCCTCACCACCCTCACAGTGAAGAATTTCTTCCCAATATTTAGACTAAACCTACTCTATTTTAGTTAAAAGCCATTCCCCTTGTCCTAGCCTTACAAACCCTTGAGAAAAGTCCCTGTCCAGCTTTCTTGTAGGCCCTGTTTAGGCACTGGAAGGCTTCTATAAGGTCTTCCTGGAGCCTACTCTTCTCCAAGCTGAACAACCTCAGTGTGTCTTTATAGGAGATGCTCTAGCCCTCTGGTCATCTTTATGGGTGCTCTCTGGACTTACTCCAACAGGTCCATGGAGACAGCCAAAGAGGTCTCTGGACCCAGCCACTTCCTGGCAGATTTATCGTTACTGACATTGGAGTAAATTTAGTGATAAACTTTGGTATTTATAGCATGAAAATATATGTGCCTTAGATATTACAGGCAGAGGTGATTCCTTCAAGATTAAAAGGCTCAAGCTCAGAAACAGATGACAAACATGGTCATAAACACTATTGGTTAAGGCAGTGTATTGCGGAGGGAGCACAGAGCACTGATGTGCAGGACTAGATCCCAAGAATTAACCTTGCTTGCTTTCCCCGTTGGAGAATGACAAACATCAAACTTGGCATCCACTGGACGCTAATATCATTTGTGCTGACAAATTGTTGGTCTATAGAGAAGACTTCTGAGGACCTTTGTCTTTATTTCAGTTAACCTTGTGTTTATATTGTGATGAAGTACTCAGAACAGGCACTGAATGTATTTTATTTTTCCAGATATCCTAGTTCTGTATTCTTAGTGCATTAGTTTTTGAATTGTCTGTATTTATATACATGTGTACACTATTGTAAAAAAAGTTCTGCAGTGAGAGTCCTTGTCACTATGCTGTTTTAAACTAAGTCAGTAGAGACACTGGCCTTACAGATTTCATTTTATGAGCTGCTTATGCTTTCCCTTTTTCTAAAAAGCTTAGCTATACAATAAGAAGAATTGTTCAGAATTGCCTTTTAATGCTGCCTTGTCAGAGAAACTGGGGGGGGATAGCTTTCTCTGTTGCACATACACGGTAAAAAAAACCCTGAGAAGCAAAAAGAATCATGCAATTCAAACAGTTCTGTAGTGTTGAGGATTTGATTCAGTTTCTGAGAAAAGCAAGAAATTGTTTTATCCCCTGAGAATGAGAGACCCAAGCAACTCTGGAAAAGCAGAATTAGCAACGTTTCTTAACCAAAGAGGCATAGGGAGTGTAAATTTCCTTCTGTCTGTTCTGTGGCTGTGGCCTCACCATAGGTGCAGTAGTCAAAGTACAGTATTTATAGTTAGTACAGCTAAATTAGCTTGGGTTACTGTGTTGACAGAAAGTTTCAAATGTTCTGGACTGGGAAAGGTATGAAAGTTTATTAGTTTCTAATAAATAAGTAAATAAAAAGAAAAAAAGAATCAGTCCTAAACTTGAGCATGAATACATAAGTAACAACTTAAATGGATGTTCATAAGCAGGGATCTTTAATAAAACATTCTTCAACAAAATCCAACAGTTTATTTTCTATTTATATTAGTGGCAAAACTTGCTTTTGATACAATGGGATGTAGATCTGGCCTATTAGAGATTTCTGTGATAAAACTGTGATAAAAAAACTAATAGTTGTCAGAGATGTTGTGCAATAATAAAGCTCCTCATTCACTTTTACCTCTGATAAAGTTCTTGCAGAAATACCATGTACTACCATATAATCCTTCTCAAGTTCTATTTAAAAATCCTGTACACACAATAAGGAAAGTGTGTTAATATATAGTTGAGGTATAAAGAATGCTAATGATGTTCATCTCTCTTTTTCCATTGGTGAGTGCTAGAAGGCAAGTCAACTGAAAAGAACAAAAGTTTATCTGGGTTCAAAACAAGCAAACAGAAAGGTTGGAAATTTAATTAATCCTCTGCCGATTTGTCTGAAAAATACATAAACTTGGTTACCTCTGACTCCAGAATTTTGAGAGATCTTTCAACTGCTGATGCAATTGAATTTAAGCCATTGGACTTTTAAATTACAACTTTTTAGAAGTACATCTAATCAGTAGAATTAGAAAATATAAACAGTAAAGGGAAAAGAACAGGAACAAGGGCGCAGTTTTTTAATGCAGTGATTCAGAAATTTGTAGAACAACCTCTTTTGAATGCTGCCATTAATTTTGGATGTACCTTAATGTAGTTCCTACAAAGAATTTTGTTCCTAGTGCAGTCTATGCAAAGGTAACAGCTGAGTGTTTATTTGGAGCTCAGTGTAGTAAAAGATGTACAACTGCAGTGATTTACAAGAAGTATTGAAATAATTATGCTTTGAGGACACAGTTGTCTTGCACTGAAAGAAGTGGAAGATTAGAGGAAGAAGTACCTCATATACTTCATAGATTATCCTTACCTTTTTGCCACAGCCGAAGTTCTGACCTCAGGAGGGGGAGAACAACTGCAACTACTATTGGGTTTACAACTTTTATTTATATTCATTCAAGAATTAGGTTGTATGTAAGACCATCTTTCCTTCTTAGTTCTTTGCAAGATAGAATGAATTGCAACTGAAGGGTCATCATCTTGGGATGTATGATCTGAAACAAGGAGTATAGATAAAAACCTCAGATACAAAGAGACATTCTTTACTGTGAGGCTGGTGGGGCACTGGAACAGGTTGCCCAGTGAAGTTGTGGCTGGCACATCCTTGGAAGCATTCAAGGTCAGGTTGGATGGGGCTTTGAGCAACCTGGTCTAGTGGGTGGCATCCCTTCCCATGGCATTAGGGTGGTCCTTTTCAACTCAAACCTTTGTGTGATTGTGTGAAATCTTCAGTTGTGTAATGGCTGAAATGGGGCAGTGGTGTAAGACTTCCCTGTTGGTTCTACACAGCTCTTCCAGCTTGATCGTGTTGGGCTTCAATCAAGTACGTTTTTGAAGATTGGCACATAATGAATAATCTGTGGAGCTGATTGTGACTTTAGCTCTAGGATTGAACAGATGGTTTTTTATTTTAAAGCAATGCTCAGATTATTTTTTATGGGTGGATGGAAAGGTTATGAGACAGTTCTGGCCTTTTGATTTTAAAGGTATGCCTATCATCTTACTGCAAAGATAAATTTAGAATATATAAAGTTGGAATTCACTGTATGACTGTTACTGTTGTTTGTTTTTTTCTCTTTATTTTTTATTTTTCACTTTATTTTAGTGCTACTAAACTTTTATCTTAATTATATCTATATTTATGTATTTTGAGAAACTCTACTGGAGTTAATGTTGTTCTGAAACTATATAACTGCAACTGAGGTCAGAACATGTGGTTACAGTATTCTTCTTGTCATTTTGCTTGCCTTGTGAATATACAACATGCTATCTGAAAGAAAAAGAAACAACAAATGAAACAAACACATGAAAAACCACCAACCAAAAATCCCCCAACAAAATAAAACTCCCCCCAAAAACCAACCAAAAACTCCAGCCAAACACCAGCCTTTCCCCTAAAAAACCCCACCCAAACCTGTCCATACCCCCAAAAAAATCTACAGAAAATCTGAATACTGTGGTATTTGGATCAAAAAGAATGGACTGCAACCCAATAAGTAATAGGACATTGAAGTGTAGTCTGTTTTCATCTAAGATGATGTTATTCATATTCCAGTGTCTGTAGTTAAGTTGAGGTGCATTACAATTAACTTCTGTGGTCAGGACAGTACAGACACATTTCCACACTGGAACTTTTGCTTACAGGAGGCAGGTCTGAGGAACTACTCCTATTGAACTGTTATTGAAAGGGATTTTAGCAGTAATGTATAGTTTTTTTAATTATGAAAAGGTAAAATTAATATTTTTAGAATATCTAGGGCAAAAGCTATCAAGAGTGTTAAGACCTTTTATAAACATGAATTAAAATAAAGATGCTTATAAAAGAGTTGGTTTTTTTTATCCCACACACACCTTGAAAAAAACCATACCTCATCAATCGAGTGGATTTTCTTTTTACCCTAGAGTTTTTTGAATTGTGTCAATGAGCATGAGTATATGTGCTCTGCTTAGTACAGTATGCTGAGACTCTTCAAAGGTCTTCTGAAAAGAGCCCTCATAAACAACTCTTGAAGAAATTAAGCTTGATGAAGTGGAAAGGTCTTCCTGTGGATGAATAGTTAGTTAAAGACAGAAAATTAAATTGAGGTAAAAATAGTCAGCTTTCACAATGGAGAGAGATAACTGAGAATCTTCCTTCTAGCACTTTGATTCTGCCATTTAACATATTTATGAATGAATTGGAAATGGGATGAAGTAAAAGTGTACTTAATTACACTTAACTCTAAAAAACGTGCACTAGAACTCGAGTAGATGAAGAGGTTTATGGAATAGTTTGGGGGTTTTTTTAATGAGGAGATAGTGAAGAGACTAAGGCTCTTCCCAGAAAAGAGTCAGCCTCAGAGAACATGATATAGGCCTCTAAAATTAGAAAAAGATAAAAAGTTGCCAGAGAAAGATAATTTGCTGTTTTTCATAGCGCACAAGTTAGACAATTGTTCAACACTTAAGACATACAAAAAGAAGTTATTTTTTTCCCCACACAATGAGTAGCTACATTTTTAGGTTTCTTCAATTGCCAGAGGATGTTCTAACATTCAGAAAAGCCATGCAAGGATTAAGAAAGGTCAAGACAATTTTAGAAAGGACTGTCTGTTGGGTGCTATATAACATAATGATCTAGAGGAAATAAACTACTCAGAAATAAGTGAATCCTAATGATAATAAATATTCCAGGGAAGCTATTGTTATACAGGGCTTATGTTTGTTTTATACTCTCTTTCTGCATGTGTTTCTCCCTCCAAGAGAACTTCAGAGTATCAGCACATGGTAGTTGTCAATTTACCTTTGTTTTCCCCTGTTTGAAACTACTGCACATGTATACAAGGGTTTTAAAAATTTTTAAAGCCTATGGAAGCAGTTGTTACTCTCATTATTACTGTTCAATATAGTTCATACTTTCTGTTGCATAGTATTTAGGTAAGTTCCTGCGTATTGCACATATGCCAAACTCCATAGAAGAAACACTTATTAATGGAACTAACAAAATCATAGATGGCATTAATATTACATACTACACATTGGAGTTTTTTTACAGTTGACTTTTCCAGACCCTGAAATATGTAACATTTTCAGAAAGTTTAAAATGGCAGTGTGAAGTACCACAGGATAAACTCATATTGGCTGATCTAGTCCTATAGTTTTTTCCCAATGTCTTTTAGACTTAAGACCTGAACAAAAATAGCAGACTTTAAATAGTTCATCTCCACAGGCATATTATTCAGAGTTGAATCTAGCCTTAATGGGGAGAAAAAGCAGGAGCTACAGCATTGAACAAAATGGGAATTTGGGATAGAGTAAATAAGAAAAGGCATTATTTTTGGTTTGGGGGTAATCTCAATGCAAGAAATCAATATGAAGAATTTCTCTTCCTGACCAACAGTGATCTGTAAGGATACCTTCCACTGTGCCTGTCTTCATACAGTGCAAAATATTCTTTCCTGCTCTGTGTTTTGCACATTTGCCCATGAAAGGAAGTGGTGTTGAGATTGCATCTCATAAGTGTTTGTATAAAGAAATAAAATCCATTAGATTGTACTGAAATTTAATATGTATCAGGTGTGGCTCAGGGGTAGTAAGAGAAATGGTGTGGCAACCTCTCAGCTCTTTTCTTTGGACTTGTTAGGGGTATTATGGGCTTTTATAGAGTGAGAGCAGTTGCAAGGAGGGGAGCATTACAAAATTTTATTTTTGTGGTATAAACTTAAGACTAGAATTCTGGTAGAATGCGTGTGTGTCCAACACTTAAGATGGTTGTGGATAAATACTAATCTGGAAGGTAATTTTATTAAATTCAGTTTATATTTTATATAGTTTATATTCCAATGTATGGTAGCAGATCAGTGCTTTGAGTCCATTAATGAATTTCAACAAGTGAGAATTAATTGTTATATTTTGTTTTCCTTTCCCAGAACAAAGGTGAGAACAGTTTTTCATGTTGGAAAACTGCCTTTTTTTTTTTNACAAACAAAACCCCAACACATGAAAAAACTCTTCCAAATCAAAATCTTAGGAGAATGTGTTCCAGATAAGAAGCACTAGCCATAAATACTCCTCCTGATGGATCTTTACAGCAATGTAGTGTTGCCTAGGCTACTCATTACATTTTTTTGGTCATGCCTGTAGTTTCTGGACATGAGCTTAGCTGATGCATTTAAAGAAAAGAGGCAACTATTACTTTCTTGCAATAATTGCAGAGTGCTGCAATATTTCCTTAGAAGGCTACTGAAATTTATGGCATGAGCTGGGCTAATGGTAGCAGAGATGTCAAAGTGTGACAGTCAGGTGAGAGGCAGCTTTAACATGTGCCCGTCAGGCTGTCCTGAAAGATCTCATACTTCCAGAATAGTCGTGCAATTTAAGTTAAGTCACATTTGCAAAACTTCCCTAATACAGTAGAGGAAGACAGGCAAGAGGAATATTATGAAAAGCCTTCATTTGCTTGGTATGAAATACACAAATTAAAGGAAAATATTTGACGTAATTTACTTAGTTTTTTCTCCCCTCAGATTTCCCAGCTTTTATGCTCTGAAATGGAACTATGAGATTTTGCATGTCATTAGAATGAAGAATTAGAGGGTTGAGGACTCTTGTATGGGACTGGTTGCAAAAATATTTGAAATGAAATTGTGTATTCTTGCTTTCCTGTTGTCTTTCATTTTTCTAGGTAATTGTAAGTAAAAGTTGTAAAACCTTCAGTCACTAGAGGCTGAATAGAGAAAGGAAACAGGTTGTAGTGCACAGAAGCAATACCTTCTTGATTTTGAGAGTAGAATAATTGTTTAAAATAAGGAATACTATATTCCTAGCTTAACAGGGTTCAGTGGTCTGAAAATGATTACTGTAGTCTTAAGCATCTCTAATGAATTGAAACTTAAATCTGTCATATCTTTTTTCTTTAAATATATTATTAAGATGGCACTATATTTGTGTTAAAACATCTGTCATGTTGTGTATGAATGCTTTTCCCTAAGGGTCAGCTTGTCACAGATAATTAGTCTTTAGTCATATGAACAGATATAAAGCAATGTGACTTTGAAAATTATGTTTCTAAACACCCATAACTGGACTCTGAAGAGACAATGTACTCACTAGATATCTGTGCTCCAAAGCAGACTGTGCACTACCTTAATTTTCAAGATCTGAGGGAGCATATGGTTTGCTCTGTGAAACAGTTTTTGCATTTACTTTTAAATTTGCTGCAGGTATGTGTTCAGGTTTGCTGCTTCACAGGTTTTTAATAATGATGTAGAATTGCACAACTGAGTTTCTATATTTTCTATATGAGTTTCTATATTGCCCCCTGAGCTTCAGAAAAAATCCCAACTGAATACTGATAACTGGGGGTTTTTTTATGCCTCAAGTTCTGCATGTCCGATTTGACATCAGAAAGCCCTTACTGTGCTCTGAAAATGAAGAGTGTGTTATATGGATATGAGGTTGTCCCTTCAATCACTGACCATCTGTAACAATTTTGAAATACCATGAATTTACTGTAGGATTTGTTTTGATTAATTGGAAAGATATGGGAATTTAAAACATTTGGACATGTGTCCGGATTTGAGAGAAACCTGACATTAGGTTTTCATTCAGACTTTTCTCTTGTTTTTATCTTCCTGATGTTCCGTACAATCAGTGGCATAATGCTGACAATATACGTGGGATTCATCTTGGAAGAATGCAAATGAGAGCTAAGATGTGCTGGACCCTTAATCCTTGTTTGTTTGAAGCTCTGAAGGAAAGCTGAAGGATATTCAGAATACTGCAAGACATACATAATTTTCCTATTGGCTGGGGCTCCATACTATAAAATAAACTGGGGAAAAGAAAATGAAACCAATAGAATAAATCCATTCATAAAAAATTATAACAGACGCTATAGCAAGCATCTTAATTGCCTGATATTTTTGCAAGAGGCTTTTTCTGCCAAAGGTAATTCATGATGTCCTACACTCTATTCATCTTCTTTTAGATGAGATAATTTCCATTTCACAAGAATTAATGTTTCAGCATATAGGAACCAGTTTTTATTAAAACCCTCACTATGGTATTCTGAAGAAGAGGTAATTGTGGGAAGGTCAGAAACTGGTGGTAAATGTACGTCTCTAATGAATTCTATTCAGTTTTCCAAAAACATAGCAACTTATATGTATGTCTTAAATTATAAGATGATTCTCCTTTTTCAATATAATAATCTCAGCAGACTTTAAAAAATATTAATTGGGGTGGAAGAATTATGTAAGGGGAGAAGGCACAAATATCTGATGTAAGATGCTGACATAATGGGCTATGTCGTACATAGTTAGCTTCTTCTTTTCTTATGAGTATTCTAAATTCCAGTAGACGACGCATACCTCATTGATCTTCCCATATATTTGGGAAGAATGAGGATCCTAGTGCCTTTTGAGCCTCTCTTCCTCACTTAATAACCAAGTAGTTAGCTGTCTTCTGAATCTGGGATTCTGTATGGGCACCTGACTCAAAGTAGGGGATACAGATACCATTCACTGCATGCTGGTAAATGCTTAGAAAGCGTAAGATATTCTCTGGCATCTTCCCTCAGAGGTGAGGGGTGAGTGTGCTTTCAAAGGTAGTCACAAACTAAGGAAGTCACTAGAAAAATAAAGTAGGTATGTATGACATTGGGAGATGGGCATCTGAGGTGGTATGGAATCAAAGAGCCTCCATGCTGACTGACCTTTGTCTAGCAGGTTTTGCAATTAGAGGACTTCAGAAAGTTGTGGCATAAAGGGCTGACCTTTGGAAGGACCTCTTGAGAAAGCTGCAATTTTAAGAAATGCAGGGGGAAGTCAATTAGGGTAGATCTTAAAAGAGGTGATCAGAGACAATGTGATTAAATCTATCAGAAACCATTAGGGGTTTTTTCCCAAGGCCATAATGCCGTGCAGAGCTACAGTTTCCCAGCACCTGTCCAGCATTTTAAAGTTCTTTCAGGTTATACAGCTATTCCTTTCTTTCAGTCAAGCATATGACCTGCAAACTGACTGCTGTATGAGAGATCCATGATAAAATTAGGGAACATGCCTAAGTAGTTTTATGAAGCAAACTCTGAGCTCTCTTACAGCTCCATGTACACCCTAATCAGCAATAACACTAAATGTCTTGTACACTAAAACAGTTTCCTAAGTGCTGTGGTAACAAAACAAACATTAGCAAGATGGAGTCCTGCTCTGATAAATATATGGTACATTACATTTTGAAAGTGAGACTCTTGGGACCAGATTCTTCTCATCTGATTTAGATCAGCTCATTAACTGACATGAATTTACACAAGTTCTGTAAAAATCTGAACCTAAAATTATTGAATTCTTCCCTCCTTAGGGAAGATTTTCAAACCGTGTTTCTTTTATTCTACATAGTGTCTTGAAATTATGGTGCAGAATTCAGGCTTGGCCTTGAGAAAAGCAAAGAACCTGCAACTTGCCCAGACCAGATTTTTTCCACAGTCAGGGAAGCACTGCTGCAACATGATGAATCAGGAAAAGGTAGCTAGCTGGTAAATAACTGGGAGATCCTCACGTGTCTTCTGAATGCTAATTTTGAATGGATACATAAATGCAGATTTTCCTGTAGGCAGTGAAGGTCCTTTTCTGAAATCAGGGTGGACAATAAGCATTCTAAATTATTCTGACATGCAGAGCTAAGGTATTAGCAATGCTTATATGGTCACTATTAGATGTAGCTATAGGTTATCCTGTAGCTTCTCCAAAATCACAAGAATATTCTTTGTGTGTTGTGGTTTGTTGCGAGTTGTCGACTCTAGAGTACCTGGCAATGCTCTTGACACACAGAATCATCACAGGGAATAGAACTAGTGTATGTGTGAATGCATCTCTACTCACCTAGCACCATCCAGGCTTGTATTTAATGGAGGCTTGTGCATTGAGCAAATTTATCTTAGAAATATTCAGATTGGGAGGCACCTCTGGAGGTCAAATGGTCGAAGCTCCTAGTCAATGCAGAGCCAATGCAAAGGCTAGATCAAGTTGGTAAGGGCCTTGTTCAGTAAAGTGCTGAGTGTCTACAAGAAGGGAGGATCCTCATGTCCCTGTGCAAAAATGATCTAGGACTTTACTTTCTGTGAGTATGCCTTCTTGAGCTGGGGGTAGTTAACACCTTCAACTCAAATCTAAATATTGTAGGACACGTTGCTGCTTCCCGCTGTACTGACATTTACTGATCTTTGGCTTCAGAGGTTCTGTAGGTCTACTCTTACAACAATGAATTGTGAGATTCGGTAAGAAATTTGCAGGACTCAGATTATGGGGGATTTTTTTTTTTTTGGTGGTTTCAGTTGACATGTAGAACCTGAGGGAGAAGCCAATTATTTGTCAGAAATTTCAAACTAGATAAATAGAGGTGTCTTCAGGAAAAATATTCTTGTTCTGAGTCTCCTTGAACTTTAGGAAGCTCAGCTGAGGAACAGGACTTAGAATCTTACTTCGCTCAAGAAATAAGGGAGGTGTGAAGTAAATCTTGTATGCTATGTGCTATTTCAGCTTGTGGGTGGTTAAACAGTTTTGTGTTGCAAATGTATTGTGTAGTATATTACATACTGATGTGTAACATGAGATCTTCTGGGCAAGTGACACAGCTGAGAGGAAAAAAAATAACTGCAGTCCTCATGTTTTTGTTTTTGCATCTAATTTAGAGGAAACAGACTTATGATTTAATCAGCTGCTGATCTGAACAGTGGGAAAGGATAAATCCATACAAAAGTAACAATCTCTGTTGCTAAATTAGTGCTTACCTGTTATAACGCATTCAATGTGTTATGGATGTAACTCAGTATCTTGAAATATTTCTCACTAAGAAAAGTGAAGAAGTGCTTATGTTGTACCATTTTTACTTTTTTTCCCAGAAATGTTGAGGCTTCCAGGTTGGCCTTGCAGTGTAATTTGGAGACTTTATTTCATTAACTGACCACAGTCTCCTGAGCACACTCTGCAGGTTATTCTTGCTTTGGATTATGGAAATTCCTTAGAGGTATTTAAATGATACTGTGCTCTGACCTGTTCTTTTTTGGAGCTTTGTATACTACCAGCTACCACTGTAATTTCTTTTGGTAGCTAACAGTTGTCTTTTGTACAAATAAATCTTCCTTATATTGGCTGCAGTTCAGCACAAATCCAGATTCTGACAGAATTTTCTGTGCTTACTATTGAAGGACAGTTTTATGCAGAAGTAAAAGAACTTCACGAATTTTCTTTAGCAGAATTGCATACAAATACTTACACACGAACGCTTTATGCCCCTTCCTTAGGAAGATAAAGAAATGTGATTCCTGAAAGTGACCTCCTGAGGTCTGTGTGAATCTGAGGAAATTACATGAAAGAGGATGATGTGGAAGAAGTACTCCATTGGTTATATCTCCTCTTCTGCCCTGCTGTCTAGTTGTCCAGACAGCACATCCAGACACAGACCACAGTCATTCTGCTATTTCTATAATAGGTTCAAATACTCCAGTGTTACAGAAATTGCACTAAAGGAAATTTCCCAAAATGCAGCTTTTGGACATACCATGAGTTGCTGATTTTGCTTCTAGATTCCTGTTGTGAATTCTCTGGCATTTGAAAATAAATTGTAGCCTTTTATTTTAGAATCACATATATGGAATTTGGGGTTCAACTCTAACTTTATTTTAAAAAAGCAAACAAACAAAAAAACAAACCAACCAAACAAACAAAAAAAAAGAAGACCAAAAAGGCAAAACAAACAACAAACAAACAAAAACAAAACAAAAAATAACCTCCCCAAAACCCAAACAAAAAACCCAAAAAACCAAACAAAATAAAAAACCAAACCAAACAAACAAAAAAAAACAAAACAAAAAACCAACAACAAAAAAACCCCAAACCAACCAACAAACCCACAAAAAACCAAAACAAAAAAAAAAACCCAAACCAACAAAAGCCCCACAAGAAAAAATAGCTTAGGTTTTAATGAAACATATATTCTCTCATATTTGGGTTAAAAAAATTTTGACAACCCAGACTGGAATTGAAGGTGATTGTAAAATTTGAAACTGTGCAAGTTTTGACAAGGTTTGATGGTTTGAAAACAACATTGTAAGCACTTCATGTATTTGACATAAAGGACGATATAAGCTGTATTTTCCAAGTCTCAACTCTGTGTTGAGAGATTAATGAGAATTTTCACCTTTGTTGCTGGCATGTTTGTTTGCTAGAAACAAATTGATGTTCCTTATTAGCTGAATGTTACTGATACTCTTCCTAAAACAAAACAAACAAAAAAACCCACTAGATGAAAATACAGGAGAGTAACTGTTGGGAAGAGTGCTGTCCATCTGTCTTCATCCTAATTGCAAATGGAGGGAAGCTTCCCTGTGATTTAGCCTCGAAGAGCTCCCTTTCTCTGCAATCTTCTCCTAGTATCTATGGGGAAATAACAGTATTGTTAATACAGTGGAAGCCATAGAACATGTATGCATTTTGTGTAGTGGAGATGATTTGTGAATGCCACCAAAATCTAAGCAGCCTCTTCAGTTCACCCTGCTTTCCGTGCAGGAGATGCTATGAACAACTTCTGTTCTGAGACTCACGTGGCAGAGAGGATTTTAAGAGTTACTTCACCAGTTGGTTCAAAAGTGTCATAGTTACCAACCCTCACTCAGCAAACCATCTGTGGAATGCTCTTGCTTGTTGGGCAGGCTTGGATTGGCAGTTGTGGCAGTAACCTTAGCCCTCGGTCAACAGTGTTGGATCAAGAGCTTCAGCATTGAGCGCTGCTGTTTGTGAAAGCCAGTGAGTAGGAGGATGTAGAACTGGGCATTGTGACCAGATTACTGAAGTGGCTCACCTTCAGCACTGTAGAAATGAGGAGGTCTCTAGCTGCAGTAAGGAGAGCATGTGTAACCCGCTGGCACTGCATCCAGAGCAGGTTTCTGATGGGTTGTGCTGGACTTCCCTATCACTTTGTTCCTGGTATGGCAACATCAGGTCAACTAGAGGTGTGTATTTGAAGAGAGGTGCCACATATGGTAATGGAGGTACAGTGCAGGGCAAGAATAATGGGAAATGCATTTTAAGGAATCCAAGATGAATTGAGGGCGCATACTGAAGGTGCATACTGAGGGTTTTTTTTTTTTTTTTTTTTTTTTTTTGTGTTTTGTNTGTTTTTGTTTTTTTTTTTTCTTTTTTTTTCACTCTTCTGCGATTTTCAACAAGGCAACTTTTATGATGTCCTGAGTGAGGTTTCAAGACCAGCACATCATGAGCAATCAGCAGATGTGGGCTTTGGAAAACACACCTGGGCAGTGTTACTGGGCAGTATAGACACAACTTGTTCAAATTCTCTCTGTGTGCAACAAGGAGAGGAAAGGGAGAGTACCTATGAAGAAAGAAGTTTGAAAACTTGAGAAGTCAGCTTAAGCCTCATAGACTAATCTTAGTGTAATTTATCTGCCAGTTAAATTTTTAAAGTATCTTTCCCAGTCTCTGACCTCTTTAACTTCATTAAATCTTTCAAGAAGACTCCACTTGGTTTGATGGAGAGGTTATTTTTGAGATAAGATGGAAAATTCTTATTTGAACAAACCTTGATAAGAGAAGGTTTTCCTCCCAACTTCCTATTTTGAAACACTCACAGGAGAATCCCCTACAGTTTGTATAGAAAACAGTCTCCAGGATGGCCACATAGCTGTTGTTATAACATCTATGTAACAAGGGGAGACTGACTACAGAAAATATTCTTAGTTTTCCAGTTTGATTCTTCTGTATAGCTTGTTTGACTACTTCCGGTATTTTTTTTTTATTTTATTTGTCCATTCATGTTTTACTGTCAGTCTTTTCTGACTGACAGCATTACAAGAAGGAAATTATTTTAAGGAGAACCTTAGGTGTGTAGTACCCACTGAGATTAAAAGGGAAAGGATTCTGACTGCAAAGTCATACAAATTAGCTGAAGGACTCTGGGAGCTGTCACAATACTTTCAAAGCACAGTTTGACTAGATAGCAAATTTGATTGTGTTTCTTTTTAACTCTGGGGGCATTAGAAATTCCTAATAAACCCTAAGGGAAGTTCGCCTTGGAGTGTATTTCTCCCCATGTAGCACTTCCATGATGCAGACTGTAGAGGCAAGGTTGCAATCTCCAATTGTGACAGCATTCCTATGTTTTAACTTTAATAAAACAACATGATAGTTATTTGGCAACATTAGGGCTCATTTAAAAAACTGTATTGATGATTAAGTGGCAAATATCACTATATCATTGGGAAATCTGTCAGCAATAGTTAGTGTTTCCATGCCTTTAGCACATTCATCAAAGGGATAACAAACATGCTTTTTTGAATTTTAATGAAAAAATTGCAGTGCAGTCATATGGTTTTAAAATTCAAAGGTCTATAAATAATGAATTATTTCAGCGATGGTTACTGTTTCCTTATCTTTAGGAAAAATAACAACTATATGTTGTACTTTGTTACTAACAGAATACTTTAATATTTATGAGCTGCCAGTTTTCTATAAACATAGAAATTTGGTAGTTTTCACTGTAAGAGTGTGTTATTTATATGTGTCTACATTTCACAGAAAGAAAATATTATTAGTATATTAAATTTGAACTAACCAGAAACATTCCCTTTTGCTGTTACATTGAACATAGTAACTTCAATGCTACAGAAGTGCTGTCTTATGGTCTGTCACCAGGAAGTCACAAGTCTTGGTTCAAGACAGGTCGCTGGGACTGTGTGTGTGCAAGACTTCAGCCTGCAGGCAGGAAACAAATTAAAGAAGCAAGGCTTTCTCTTCAGTGTGATTTCATATCTTGGGATGAATGGAGTCTTTGTGGCAATAACTGGATTAGTTGATTAAGAGATGGATTTTATTGCAGTTGCAGAGCCCCATTTTCTAAGAGAAGTTAATGTCATTTGAATTTTATGTACTGTTGGTGTTTGCAGAGGCCACTGAACATGTTACAGGGAGACTGGGATTCACTTCTTCTCAAGCTCAGTTTGGACACTTCAGCATTTTTAAGAGCATTTGTGATTTTCTAAATCACTGAAAAACCTTTTAAATCTAAGACAGTCCCAGACATCTGCACTTGTTCTGAAATTTTAGTTCACTGCTGAGACTTAGGATTTATTTGATTCCAGAAAATGACATCTCAGAGGTGTAAAGTGAACCTTCAGTATTTATTGAGGGAGTATTTTAGCTGTCTCAAGGTGTTTGTGGGTTTTTGTTTTTTGGTTTGTTTGTTTTGTTTTAATAACAAAAGTATTGTTGAAGTTCTTCATTGCTTGACAGAAGTAGCTGTGTTTGTTACTTCATGTGTGAAACTTGACTAATCATGAATATATATGCTCTCTATGTGAACTGTTTTATCACTTTACTTAAGAAGTGTCCAGTTTCATTTCTCTAACAATTTTTTACCTCTGGATAAAGAGCTGAATCATTGACTCTGTTCTTTTGGTTGATGAGAAAAGATGTAGTGTCACTTCTAATGCACGAAACGTTGACATTTACCGTCTGCTTTGTTACCAAATAGTTCTTTTCACCTACTCTCTGTCTTTGTAAATGTAGCTCCTCTGCTACCACTTAAAAAGGTGTTTTTACAAAATATGAATTGTTTCAATAAGAGCTTCTGGATTATGTTCTTCAGGGCCTAATTTTTAGATATTGGTCATGGGAAATAGAGTTCAGAATTTAGAAGAATGTGCTTAGGTCACCTAAAAAGGGCACGGGGAACAGAGAGGAAGAAAACATCTCTGTAAGGCAATACAGAGAAACTCACATGCAGTGTAAGGAGACATCTAGAGCAAATAGAAACTGCTGTGGTATCTTGTGTCTTTATTTCCACATTATCTTATCTCTGCTCTCCTCTAGAGCATAGCTGCCTGCCAGCAGCATCAAGAAAGGTGCTTTGCTGTCTGTTATCTGCAAACCAGAGCAATCTTTTATGAGTAGGTTCCTGCCAGTTACTTTTGCTTTATTTCAAAGAATCGAGAAAAATTGACATTTTTTTGGTTTTAAGACAGGAATTGAAAATCTGCATATCAGTGCCTAATTATATTTTTAGATACTTAAAAAGCTTTGTAGTACTGGCACTGAGTACCACATTAAAAAAAAAGAAAAGAGGCATTTCTGAGCAATATGTTATTGGCTTAACTAAGGTAAATAATGGTACTTAAGGTCTGAAAGATGGATATTAACAAAAATCCATTTAAAGCTTATAAGCCAGTGGGTTTGATTTTCATTTTTGCCATATTTACTTCTTTGATAAAATATATATTTACCTTAAAAATATATATTTTTTTAATAACGAGAAGAGTTTCGTTTTCTTTGAGAATGAATGAAATGTCCATTTGCTTCTATTTCTTTCCAAAGTTGCATGGCCTTTGTCTGCCCTGTAAATTAATTTTCATACCAGTGTACAATGCATTAAAATATGAATGGTTTGAATTATGATGCACATAGTCTACTCCAATGTACTTTGGTATTCTATAATTCATGCCAAAATTTGATTTCCAAGGCTTTGTCTATAAAGATGCTGTCTGACTCCACTGTGGATTTTGCAGAGCAGTTATTTTTAAAGGTAGATTCCCATATATGTTCGCTGATTCTTGTGAATACTGGTCTAGACTAGATGTAGAAAGAAAACAAATAGTGGAACAGATGGAAAAAAAACCCACACCCCCAAATAACAAAAACAGAGGAGAAAGAAATTTAAACACATATAGACCTCTCCATAAGATATATACGCAGTGAAAATTCAGGTTTTCACTAGCTGACCCAGGGAAGATTGCATCTGTGTCAAGTGTGACGTTTCTGTGTGGCTTATACTTACTCCTTGATTTTCGCACAGTTCTGCTCTTTATTTGTATGAAAACTCCTACTCAGATGTGGGTACCTCATCCACGGTTCTCTGTATATTCAGCCTGAAACTGTCATTCAATGGCTTTTAGGAAATTTTGAATGAGCTTCATTGAGTCAAATGCAAAGACAATAGTTGTTCAGATGCAGTATAATAGTCATGCCTATGACAGACTTCCAGAAAACAAGCCTTGATGAATGACAAATATTTGGTGTGTTTAGAAAGCACACTTGCTTGCTTTGTGGTACAGTTCCTACTAGAGGTGCTAAACCAGAGGAAATATCTGAAGTGAGAGGCAAGGGTAGATGTTTTTATAATAATAGTGGTAAACACTAGCTTTAATGGAACTAATTAATGGAATTAAATTTTCTCCTTCCCTAAAAAGGAATAACCAGGTTTGTGCACCACTTTGCTGTGCTGAGAAGCACTGCTGTCAAGACTTCAAAGGCAGGGAGGCCCTGCAGTAAGACCTCAACAAATTAGAGAGTGGGCAATCACCAACCACATGAAATTTAATGAGGGTAGGTGCTGGATTCTGCATCAGCGATGGGGCAACCCTGGATGTATGGAATGACTGGGGGATTATGTACTGGAAAGCAGTGCATGGAAAGGGATCTGGGGGGTCCTGGTCCATGGCAGGTTGCACATGAGTCAGCAGTGCCCTGGCAGGCAGGAGGGACAACCATGTCCTGGGGAGCATCAGGCACAGCATCACCAGCCGGTCGAGGGAGGGGATTGTCATGCTCTGCTCTGCACTGGAGTGGCCTTACCTTGGATATTGTGTGCAGTTTTGGGTGCCACAACATAAGGAAGATATTCAGCTCTTAGAAAGTGTCCAAAGGAGGGCAATGAAGATTGTGAAGGGCCTTGAGAGGAAGCCATATGAGGAGCAGCTGAGGGCACTTGGTGTGTTCAGGCTGGAGAAGAGGAGACTGAGGGGACACCTCACTGCAGTTACAACTTCCTCGTGAGGGGAAGAGGAGGGGCAAGCACTGATCTCTTCTCTGTGGTGACAGTGACAGGACCCAAGGGAATGACTTGAAGTTGTGTCATGGGAGGTTTAGTTCGGATATTAGAAAAAGGTTCTTCACCCAGAGGGGGTGGTTGGGCACTAGAACAGGCTCCCCGGGGAAGTTCAAGAGTGTTTGGATGATACTCTCAGGCTCATGGTGTGGCTCTTGGAGATGATCCTGTGCAGGGTTGGACCCAGTGAACTTTGTGGGTCTCTTCCAGGTTGGCATATTCTGTGGTTCTGTGATACAGAAAAGTTAAGTGAGTGGTTCTTAACTCTTTTGTTAAGCTGCAGTGACTATAATGCTTTCAAATGAAGGAGACTTTCCTCTGTAAAGAAGTATCCCAAATGTAGTTATATGCAAATGTCCTGGATTTTGTGCTTGACTCTGTATAAAGAAATGAGATCTAGCTGAAATTGCACTCCATATCATTCAGCAGAATAATGCTGAAGTAAATTATTTCAAAAAATAGTCTGGATGCTGATGGATTTTTTTTTTCCCCTCTTAAAGACATGCACGGAAGTATTGGAATCTTAAATCTGAGGTGCCTTCTTTGGAATGTTGTCAGGATTGCAAGTTCTTATGCTTCCACCCTCCTCAGTGGGCCACAGCTACAACTCTTAAGAGGCAGTGAATCCTTGAATTCCCACAAGCATCTCCTAAGAGATCTATCATTAAAAAGAGTCTGAAACAAAACCTTGTTCCTTGTTTGTTTGGATTTTCTTTTTCCTTAGGAAAAAAGATAAACATCAGTTACAAATCACTTTCCCCTGATCACCTTTTCTTGACAGCAGAGTTCAGCTGGATAACTTCTAGTCAGTCTGGCCTTGTCATCTGTTGAAGCATCCCTGGCTATCAGGGAGGGTTCCCAAACTGCAGTCTCTAGAGACATTTCTGTAATATTTCATTTCTTGTGTAATCCAAATGTTCAGTAAAAATTAGAGTTGAGGGGCTTTTTTGTTTGTTTGTTTGTTTTTCCCTGTGGTCAATTCTTTATGATCAGCTTTTACTTACTCATGTCCATAGAGCTGAATTCATACATCATTTCTTAAAAACCTTCAAACTATGAATCTGATTTTCAATTAGGCTGCAAATATAAGCAGAGAGGCAGAGGTGTAAATTATTTCATTGTTTTTTGTGACTGTTTGTTTTGCTTTGTAGCAAGAACACAACATTTAAGATTAACAATATCAATAATAACATGAGCCTACTACCAATTAGCCATTGCAGACATTTTAAATGAAATATTACGTAAGATCAGAGGAAAGAAAAGGCAGAGGTTACATTGGAAGGAAGGACAGGTACAGAACTTCTTGGATCTTATAGGGAATGACTGTAAACTTCAAAAAAATTCTGGTTTGTAATAGCAGTAAGAGCCTCTGTATCAATCCTTTTCAAAGCTGGATGGGGACAGACTGCACCATGAGCTTTGTCAGAGGCCCTTTACCATCCTTGATCTTTATTTGCCAGAGGCTCTTACATTTCTCTGTCAAAGATCAGAGATGATTATCACACCTTGGTTCTTCATGCTTTGTTTCAAACTTTAAGAGAAGAGGGAAAAGTACAGTATGTGCTCTATTTTGCCTAACATACATATAGAATACTTTGATCTGGTGAAAATACAGTGTCTAACAAATCTCTGCAAGGACCTTAATAAAGAGAGCTGACACGACTCTAAGCGTTGTCCTAAATTTCTCCAATAACAGTCTCTGTAATGGCACTGAGCAATGCTGTCAGCTGGGCTGAGCTCAGCCTCCCTGCAGAGGCAGCACTCTGAACCTGAGAGAAATGGCTCTTCTCTATTTATTTCTGCATGTGCAGGATGTCTAAAATTTGGTTAGATCTAATCAGCTGACTTGTTATGTGATTTATGTCAAGCAAGTAGTTAAAATTACTCGTTGTTTTATCTCTGCTTGGGTGCTGGGATTGGAGACAGGCTCTTGTTCTTTTCCAGACAGGTTCTTAAAGTGCCTTTCCATGTTTAAGGTTCTGACAGAAAAGGTGTAGCTGGCACACTTTGTGGCACTCACTTGTGTCTACCTACCTGTAGCCTGTTCTTGTTTGTGCGTCAGTGTATTTGCTCTTTAAAGGGCAAATAATTATTATAGTTTGATTTCCACTCTAAGGTCTTTTAAAATATGGAAATTCTTTTTGGCTCAGTGTGAGGGTTCTGGCAGTGTCTTGCTGAGAAGGCTGGAGCTGGCTGTGAGGTCCCCATAATGAACAATGACTTCTGTGAGTTTACTGGTACTGTAATTCTTGCAGGTTCCTTGTTACTCTTCTTTGTAAACTGTAACAGTGTTTAAATATTAGTCACAGAAACAATGCTGTCTAGCTTGTGATTTGTTTTCTGCCAACTCCCGTTTCTTTTAGTTTTTCTTTTTTTCCCCTTATTATGTCTTAGTTCATATTTTTATTTAAGATCCAGCTCCAGCTGAAAGCTGCTGCTGAGTGATTATTTTTTCACTTCAAAACACAGAGGGGAAAAAAGGAGGGGGGTGTGTTTGTAGAAAACATATAGCCTAATGACTGCAGGGCTTCAAAAATGCCAAAATTTAAGATCATCTGTTTGGAGGAAATGAATCTGGTTAATGGCTGGCATTCTTCAGTGAAGTATCTATTAGCACTAGTAAAAGACTGCAGTATTTGCTTTGAGTGGGAGAGAGTTTTATTCCTTGCAGTTAGTACCTAGGAATAAATTCTAAAGACCAGTTAAAAATTGTATTTGGTTGAAAATAGAGATTTAAAGACCATTTCCAACCAAAAGTTAGATACTGCATTATTTTAATGCACGATGCCATTGTTGATTTAGAAGAAATGATACCTTACTTAAGGGTTCTATTAAGAAGCCTTTTCACTGGGTATGAAGAAGCATCTGTTTGTGTAAATTTAGTTTATTGCAAAAATTAGGTTGAATAAGCTTTGTTTTAATTGTGGTATAGCAGTACATAGGGGGATATTTTGTTTTAGGGATTTGTATATTTTTAATGTTACCTTAAGGAGTCATATAATGTGAACTTCTGCTGATGTAGCAATGTAAGTAGAGTATGAAAATGCCTAGGTTTGTGTATTTTGCACAGTGGTAAGAGACACTACTCTTCTGAGTGTGCTGGAGTCAGCCATGGATCAAGAGTACTGTGATGCATGAGTCAGGCTATCCCAAATCCTCCCTCAGGACTTGATTGGAACATTTCACTTGCCCCCTTTTACACTATTGAGTAACTGTCCTTTACATTTCAAGTCTTTGCTCTATTGGTATCTCCTTTCTCTGAGCAATATTACCATTATTTCTGTTCAAAACAGACAGACCTCTTTTTCTCTGAGAAAGAAGCCACGAAACCTCTGGATCTGAAGATCAAGGATGTCCTTTTTACATTAAGTGTTTTTGTAGATGTTATCTAGCAACTGAAAGAGGAAAAAGCCAAGGATCTGTGTAGCGTGTTGAACCTATAAGTAGCAGCTGTACATAGGTGAGACTGATTGCAAGTCTGCTGTGATTTATGGCAAGACCTGAGCTGCACAATGCCTGAATGGGTCTGAGAGCTTTTCCCCACGCATTTGTGAGGAGATTTCTGGAATTTCTTGTGCAAACTGAATTAAACTTTTTCCTTTTTTTACCTACTATTATGACACATTGATCAGATAAGGAAACACTTCCTCCAGAGAGAAGTGTTAAGGAAAATTCTTGTGTGTGCTCTCAGTATTTCCTGACATGATCTCAATGGCAAGGCCTTCATTTTCTCTGTGGTAAGTTAGAACAGAGTTCATCTGTGGCTTTTGGAACAAGTTTATGTAAACTGAAATTTGCCATTTATGGCCTCTCCATCTGATACTCTCCATGATATGGCAGAAAATATAAAAATGTTTAAAAATTCTTCATGCTTTTATTCTGCTGTGCCAATTTTTTTTTTTTTTTAATGAGTGTTCAGTTTTGTACACTGTATGGTTAAGTTATATGAAATGTAGGACTAGGTTTTATATAAAAATGTCTTTGCATTTGCTGAGAAGAAGCCTAACCTCTGTTTGGATTATGTAACCAAACTTGGATTTTTAAAAAATGTTAAGTGTAGAGGTATTAGAAAGTATTCCTAAATGTGTGTGCTATGTTTGAGGTGAAACAATTCTCTAGGAAAAAACCCAAGTTTCCAAGAGTTGGTTTTCTACTCTGATGTCTGTTAACCTTTTCCCTGTAAAACTGTAATTGTCAAAACTTTGAAAATCAGGTCTTAAAGATACTTAGATGTGATATAAGCAGGAATGCATGAAGAGCCTTTGATTAACAGAGAAAACAGATTTCAGCTGAAATTTAGATGTACATCTTGAATACAATTGTAATTGGCCTTTGGTTTTTGGTATACCTGTGCTAATACAAAACCATTGGTAATAGCTAAAATACTGCAAACTTTGAAGGTTGATAAGAAGAGCATCTGTTTGTCCTGGTTACAATTTTTTCAGACTTACAGTGGAGTAAATTCAACTAACCAGTTCAATATCAATATCAACAGCAGATTAAGCAGTTCAGTCCAAGAATCAGTAGTGCAAAGCTCTTTAATATGGAGAAGTAGGCTTCAAATCTCTTGAGAATAGTGTGTAAGTGGGTTGGGTTTGGGCTTTTATTTGGTGGTGTGGGGAGAAGTTTTTGTTTGGTTTTCAATTTGAGGTTGAGAGGGTTTGTTTGCTTTGTTGTTTTATTTTGAGATTTTTTAGTATTTTTGTTGGGCTGGGATTTTTTTGTGGCATTTTGTTTAAGTGTCTTGCATTTAGGGTAATTCATGATTCTTGACTTCTCAGACCTTAAAAGCTGATATAAACTGCCACAGATCTTGAAGAACAGGAGCCCTTTCTCTGTACCTAAGCAAGTGTTTGGGGGCAATGCAATGGATAAGGTGTGGGAGTTGACCTGAATTAAAAAACTAACTTGAAAATGATCCTAGGTTATTTACATTACTTGAGGACAACTCCCATGTTCTGCTCACTGACTGTGTGTGTGGAAAGACAGGCAACTGTACAGGGAGGGGACGCAAAAGGCTGTGCATGGTCCTTTTGCTGATAGTGTTGACTTTGGCTCATGTAAGTTTTAGAGTGCCTAAAGTGTGCATTGAACTGGAAATTACCTTCCTGGAAGAAAATGGGTGAATTATAGTTATCTAAAATCAGAAGGGTGTAGAATCTGTGAAGATCAAATCATTCAGTCTAAAGGTGTTCTCCAGCCAAGAAAGCTGAAAAGGTCATATGGAACAGCAAGTTGAGATTTAAAAGCCTGCTTTTTGTGAATCTGAGATGTTTAGAATGTTGTAGTCATGTTTAGATTGGTCCCTGGATTTTTGAGTTCTTATCCTAGTAGAAAATGTTTCCTTTGGAGATGGATTTGGTGTCAATATTTTGAGAACAGTGCTGTTGTCTGTGACAGGTCTGCTGCTAAGCCTATAATTGGCAGTCCATTTTCTCTCCCTCATAAGTAACTCTCGTTTTATGCAATATAATAAACAATATCTTTAGAAAGCTTATAAAAAAAGCTTTCAAAATCTTCCTGTATAACAAAGCTTACACATTTTTTGTAGAAGACTTCATGCACTGAAAATTATAAAAGGACTAGTTTACATAGAGTACTTAATTTTTTTTTATTTTTGCTAAGCACTAAGCTTGCTAAGAATATGGTTTGAAATTTTTGTGACATAGTGAATTTGACCTGTATTTGTCAATTTTTGCAAATATTTTCTGTAAGAGAGGGAAAGGTGAAGTGTTTCTATTATCGTGTTAGGTAGAGTGCCCCAAGAATTCACTCACTGATGCCAAGGAAAATATGTGTGTTTGCCTGTGAATCTGCGAGTAAGTCAGAGGCAGGCATGATGGAAGCAGTGGTTTTATTGACCTGTGCAAACTGTAGTGATCAAGCACCGGACTTGACAGGTACTGTGGTCAATTCTGACTGGATGAATTTGCTGACTTTAATAGACATTTTGCCTCTTTTCCACTTTCAAATTCTTTCTCTCTACCACTTTTACCTCCTCCAAAGAAAATATTTACACTTTCCCCATTGATCCTGATTTTCCTGGTTTTTGCGTCGTTGTTTGCTATTTTGGATAGCATTGCCTGGGTAATTTCTGCCATGGTTAACCATTCCATTAAGCTGGTACCCTCTTCAGTTGTTATATTGTCTCTGTTTCTGCTGCTCACTATGCTATCCTATTAGTGTGTCCTGAGGGTTACATTTGTGTGCATATTCTCTTGGAGATGACAGTGCTATGGCAGTGTCTCAAGTTCTTAATTGATAGTACAGCTGTACATTCAGGGTGAACAATTTATTTACATCCCTCAACAGTTTCAGTGGAAAGTCTTTGGAGAAGATGCCCAATGGTAATGCTGCCCTTTGTGAACGCAGTGGATAAAACATGCAGCAAGATAACAAGCTCGGTTTTTGAATCTATCTTGAGGGAGTTTATATCTTACTGCTGTGGAAAATGCCCTATGCCAATGCAGTAAGGTATTTGGAGTTAGTGGAGTCACCTGTATTGTTTTGCTTCTCAGAAACAAGTGCTCAGTGGGATCCAGATGGAATCTAGAAGAATGATATATATGTAGATATCTACTTGATGTATTTTTCCACACTGGCTGTGAAAAGGAACATCCGTTAGAAGCACAATCCTAGGTGTCTCTTGCCAACAGTGATCTTCTGCTACTGAAAGATTCTCCCTACGAAAGAGGAGATTCCAGAGGGCCAGATAGTAGGAGTTACAAGTTACAAAAATCACAGAGCAGCTGGAATGTGTCCAAGAATCCGGACACAAAGCATTTAGTGGTTTTGTAGTATTTGGTAATTCATTTATACCTAACAGTTGAAAATGGAGATGGCAAAGAAATTTCAATCTTATAACGAGCATTTCAGAACAGTGCAGAAACATTAAAAATCTATGCAAGGAAACACCCAAGGATGAACATGTATTTATCTTTATATTGAGTGATAGAAGAAAAAGTGTCAACAAAGCATAAGTCAATCTCCCTATGTTTAGTTCTGGCTTCTTATATGTGTTTGGAGAGAATCAGCTCCAGCATAGATACAAGGTGAATGTAGAGTTTCTCATTAAATTAAAATGATTTTATTCATAGAAGCATATCTTCAATCTAGAAATAGGGAAATGTGAATGTCAGTTTCATAATGCCTAGGTCTTAGGAATTACATATGTAAGAATAGGCACAGTTCGGATTATTCACATATACCACTTTATAAGTATCCATAATCAGTTTTAAGGGAAGGAGTCTTTTTCAGAGGATGGTTTAGTGCTGTCTTAGGTGCTTGGGATTACTCCCTAAACTTTTAAGGAGCATTTTAACTAGCTATTGCCCTGGAGGATAACTCCCAAAAGACTAATTTGCACCTTTTGGTCTTTCCACTTCTGGGTGTCCTAGTTATATTTAGAAAATGCCTAATGCCTTGCGATCAGCACAGCAAAACTAAATACACATTTGTTTTGTGGGTTAATAATTGCATATTTATTTAAAAGTATGTTTTCAAAAGTTTCAAAGTATTTTGGTGAGGTGGTTTTCTTTCATTGTTCCAGGTTATTTATGTTTTTTTGGTTTTTTTAGGTTTTAATCCTTTCCTTTTGGGAAAGTAAAATGAAATTAATACACACACACACACACACCCTGCAACCTTCAAGTAACTCAAGAGTTTGGAACTGCAAAGAGAAATGAAGTTTAGAATTAATTTAAAAATTAAATGAGCCCTTTCTTATATAGCAATAATGATGATCAATCATTCATTTCTTGTCCTGCTCATCTGTGCCAAAGAAATTCTGGCAAAATTTTAAGAACACTAAGCTTCCGATCTGTTGTCAGCATTGAAGCAAAGCAATTTAAACTCCAGCATAAGTACTTCACATTGGTCACACCAGGAAACAGTGGAAACCAGAAACCATTAATACATGGGGACAAGGGTACTGCTGTGGGTGGTTCCTTGAGAGATAAACAAGAAAGAATATTGTGACTATTGACTTTCACAAGGCTGGCAGTACTGAAACTCTTGGTGCCTCTTAATTTCATCTGTATACTTGTGGGATAATTAATTCCTTGTAAATATATGTTGTCCTGAAACTGTTTGGCATTACTGTAAGAATGTTTTACTGATAAACAGAAAAGTCTGTGAATTACTGTTGCTCCCATCTGGAGGTATGGCTGCTAGACCATTTTCTAAGGGTAGTAAGATATGTTTTCTAAAGAAAAGAAAGACCCAGATGATCTCTGCAAATCCTTTGAATCTTCTTGAGTGTAATTCTTGGGAGGAAACCCCAGAGGTAATCTCAGCAATGCATCCCTTCACAGCTGTATGATGCAGAGCATAGTGGTGGATTCTTTAGCTTTTAAATGTTCTTCCCCAGACATTAATTTCCTGGGAAACAGTCACACACTGTCATGCCCCACTGGTGTGTTTGCACATGTATTTCATGCCTGCTGCCCATTTGGATAAGGATTGTGTCTGCTGCTGGTACCTCAAGTATTTCTTTCATCAGTTCCACTGGTCTTGTGGAATACATTATAAACCCAGCAATGGCTACTAATTAAAACAACAGTTTCCATTAATTTAAAATTATGAAAAATCCCCATCAAACAAGAAACAAAACACAACAAAAAACCCCCAAAATCTCTAAAACAAAAAAATTTCCCCAACACAGTTGAGTTCTGCTGTATGTAACATGTTGTTCTTGTTGCAATAGATGTGCTACAGATGTGAAAGTGATGGTTGTTTCTGTCTGTGCTTGAAGCCACAACAGAACTTCAGAGGATTGCCTTGCTAAGTTTTCTTTAAAAAAAAAAAGAAAAAAAAGAAAGAAACACATCTCTTTTCAAACCTGTTGATTGTGGAACTGCATTTTGGAGGCTGTAGCAACGTGAACTGTTCAAAGGCCTTAACTGCTGTCATTAAAGTCAGGAGAGTATTCTTTACTTTCTGCCTTACTCTATTTATCTCTTTCAAATCATAATGATTTGAGTCCAATAAAGAAAGTGAGTGACTCATGGCTATCTCCCTTTTCTAAGCCTCTTAAAGAAGAGAGATGTGCAGAAGGAAAAAAATGTGAGACTATTATGGAATTTTGTACTGCTGAAACAGTAATTCGTTGAAAAGTAACACTTTATCTTCTTAGTAGAACCAACTTAGAGAATCCTTTTCCTGATTGTTCCTGAAAGTTGTTGCTTTCAAGACTTTCAAGTCTATCCACTTTTCTATCTACTGTATTTCATTTTCTTTTTGAGGCACCTGTTGGCTGGTGCTGCTGGTCTGTTTTGTCACTTGTTCATTTCTACACAAGCACCTTTCTATATTTGTCCAAAGTGTCTGTATGTTCAGAGGATACTTCGTATAATTATCGACAAAGATACCTTATCATCACATTTCAAATCCTGTCTTGAGTTCTCTGTCAGGATGCCTATTTAAAAAAAAAAAAAA
>VXAU01005997.1:249392-344928 GCA_013399695.1 Formicarius rufipectus
TTTCTCACGGAACCAAGAGTACTGCTTATTAAATTGCTTGTCCTATTCATCCTTTAACAACCTGTTCATCTGCTTCTTGTCTTACAGACTGCAATTCATAAACATGAAAGCTTTGTGCAATATCTAACATATTTCGTTCTTTGTCTCTTCAGACAGGGTTTTATAGCAGTATGAGAGTATAACCACCTAAAAATAATCCAAATTTCTACAGTGTTCTTTGCTTTGGCTTATATGCCAAATACACAAGTCCTTTTGAAGCTTCAATGTATCATGATTTCAAACTCCTTCTGTGGAAGTGACAAGCCATATAGCTAGTTAGTTAACAAAGGCACTCTGTTCACCACAGACATTTTAGTTTGATGTTAACAAAATAATTTATTATAGCATTTGAAATAACTAACTCTTGAATTGATATTGCATTCACAGTTACTTTATGAGCAATAATATGGCTGCTCTGTCTTTAAATGTCTGATCATATCTGATTTTCTTGCTGTTTCTGATTTGAATGCGCATATTGCAAGTTCTTTATATTGATGAATTCTGATGTGTATTGATGAGTTCAGCCCTGCCTTTAGAAATTATGATCCAAAATACGTCATTGTGAATTTTCAAAAGAAATGTACATAGTATATTCACAGCTAAGACTTGTTTCCTTCTCTGTAAGACTTTATTTTGGAATTAGGTAACTACATGTGAAATTATTGAGTATAGACAATTTAATGAAACTGTTTTGCTGTCATTGGCTTGACACACAGGGTGGAGTATGCACCCAGTTTGCAATTCTCTGTTATTGGCCTCAATACCCACACAGCTCCTTGAAAAAGTGAAGTATGCTGCATGTGTGAAATACTTCTGAAAGATCACAGACCACAGCTGATCCATAATAAAAGCACATAAAGCAGATAATATTATAGAAGTTCTATCTTCTCCCATTGCTAAGGTTAATTCTTTGTTTCATTGTCATTATGAAGGAGTACTGATACTAATCTGTCTGAAGTGTCTCAGAACATGTTGGGTTTTGGTGGGTTTTTTGTTTGGGGGTTTTTTTTGGTTTTTTTTTTTTTTGTTTTTTTCTCTGCCTATAACTTTCAGCAAAGCACTTAACGTATTTGTGTATGAGCTTGTGAGAACTTGAAGAATAACATCTCTGGCAAATGTTAGAAGAACATAAATCTTTGGTCTCAACTACATTAATTTGCTCAAGTTTGCTGAGCAATTACCCAAGTATGATGGTGGAGTTATCAGACTTTTAATAAATTAATGCAATCGCTTTCCTCAGAATTTGGCCTAAATTTGGACATGAATTAAGAAGCAATTTTACTTCTAAATAAGAGAGTCCACACAGTAGTTTAAAGTAATTTATAAAAAGATACTTTGGATTCACTTCTTAAGTTAATTCTTAGTAATTTTTTGCAAACCATGCCTTCACACATAGTACAAACTCTGCATTAGGCTGCTGCATCCCTTTGTGGAGGGCCACTAAGAACTGTTATTCAATGACATGATTGGAGATGTAGACCACCAGCTAAATACTCAGCAAGTGAGCAAAGGACTTGTATTTCCTCAAACTAAGGAAATTAACAAGGGATTCTGTTACTTGCATTTCCCTTCAAGCTTTATCTTTGCAGCAATCTCATGGAGATACTTTAAACTCTTGTGCCAAAGGTGTAGATTTGGGGTAGGAAAGTCCAGAGTAATGTATGGCAAACTTGATAACGACTGTCTTTTAAACCTCTCCGTAATAGAAACAGTCATGGGAAAATTCCTCAGCACAGGAATACTAGATGACTGAAATACCAGAACCAGTAATTTTGTCTTGGGACTGCAGTAAACAGGAAATATGATACAATTCTTTGCTACAGTATCTTTAGCTATTTAGCCAAAACATCCACTAAATCAGCATTTGATGTTTGGATAATATTTCATCAGGTTACAAATGGGTGGGACTGATAAATATATGGTAAAGTGAAAGACCAATTACAACAGATTAATTCAATTTCCATATGTTACAAAATAGCTTAGTAAATTACTTTCATATGTGTTTATCTGTCACCATAAAAATGTTACTAGTCCCTAGAAAATGCCACTATCTCAAAAATTTAGTCTTTAAAAAAATCAGTAAACAGTTTTCTTTCTTAAATTTAAATTTAAAAAAGGAAGGAAATCTCTCTACTTCCTCTTTTAGACCATGTCAGCTGGAATAGGAAGTCTTCATTTTATTTTGTTAACTATTGACAGCTTTAATATGGTTTAATGCAGTTGATATGGTCAAACGTTGTAATTGTTACAATGCTGGAATGTTGTGGTCTGGCATATGTTGGGTACTGATTGACATGATCATGTGTGTGTGTAGATACCATTCCCTCCAGCACAGTAAATTCTTCAGGTGCAGAGTTCTTTAAATGATAGGGTAACTGAGTCTCAACAGTATTTAGAGAGTATGTAGAAGTGAAGTAGCTATAAAATTTGCATGGCTGTTCACTAGTACTTTTTTGGGTGTGTTCAGTGTCCTGTCTGCTGATGATCAGCTGAATATTTATGAGGCTCACCAGGGTTGCTCTCCAGAATGCATCCAGGTTTCCAGGTGACAGCTTGCTCCTACCCCTACAGCACCTTATTATTAAAATTAACATTCCCTGGCTTTCAAATTCTAAGATGAATGTGTAGGTCTGGCAGTAAGCAAAGACGTTCAGTATATTTTGAGATATAGTACACCTAGAAGCCCCTGAAAGTATAGTCAGAATGGGGTAGACCAGCAAAGGTAATATTATGGCCTGAGCCACTGCTAGGACTGCCATCCCAAAGCCAGCAGAGTCCAGGCCTCATGTGTGATGCTGTAGTTGTTTCATGAATATCAGGATGCGAGACCTACCAGTGATAAGTGTGCAGTGGAATTTATGTTCAACAACTGCAACCTTCTGGTTACAACTCTTCATTCTCATTAGATCTTCCAATAAATTCTGCAGCTTCCTGTTACTAGACTTTTTCTTATTTACACTTTTCAGGGAACAGAGGGAAGGAATAGATTATTTTGTGTTTGTGTGAGGAAGAAAGGGAGGCACCCTTCTTTTCCCTACTTTTTAACAATTGTAAAACTTGAAACTTCTGCAGTAGAGGAATACCATGAAAATAACATTTTCTGCTCAAGAGAGGAGACCACTTGTAAGATCTAATACATTTTTTTGTTATGTCTTTCATCTGAGAAGGAACAACCCTAGTGTCCTGGTTATAGTAGCCTGAATCAGTTTGTCACTGTGTGGGTGTGTACTCTAAACCCTCTATGTCATGTTTTCTCATGAACTGCTCACAATGGCCCGTTTGCAGCAGCTGCCCAGGGCACACCCAACCCCTCAGGCTACAAACTGGGTATTTAGGAACTTCTGTGGGATAAGGAAGTTTTCCTGCCTTCACACCCACCTGAGGGGTCATGTCTGCTCATGGACCGTCAGGGAGGCTGAAAATATACTATTGTTCACCTCACAGAGTAAATCACCCATTGTGAAACTCTCCACCCTGGGGGAGGGACTGGGCGTTCCCATCAGAGCCCAAGCAGATATAAGCTTGGGGTTTTGGGACTAGGGCTCTCTTCAGATCCAGAGGAGGACCAGAGCCTCGACTGGACTGAGACTGCCACCAGACTGCAGCCATCATTTTCACCAGCAGGTTTCTTCCTTTCTTCTTACTTTGAACTCAGGGGAGCCACGTGGTGCTCAGCACAAGGGTTGGTGAGCTCCATCCTGCTCGTGCCCCACTGTGCTGGGCTGTACATCTGTTTTTGTGGGTCAAACAGATTTCCCTTCTCTATCAGTGTATTTTGTGATCTTTCATTAAATTGTTATTCTGACTTGCAATCCCATTCTGAGTTGGATTGATTTCTCCTGCCAGTTCAACTCTAAACCAGCACACCTAGGCAGGGGGCTGACTGTCTGAAGAGCAGCCCTGCAGAGGAGTGGATCTTGGGGTCCTGATAGATTGCAGGCTGACAACTAGCAATCCACCCTTGGGGCTAAGAAGGCCAACAGCAGCCTGGGCTGTGTTAGTAAGACTCCTGGCAGCAGCAACTCAATGGTGGTGATCCTTCCCTTCTGCTCAGCCTGGTGTGAGGGCACATCTGGAGTGCTGTGTCCAGTTCATTGGCAATGCAAGAAAGATACAGATTTAAGTTGATAGACTGGAGTGAGTCTAGCAAGAACTGGAAGATGATCTGAGGGACTGGAGCATCTCTGCTGTGAGGAGAGCCTGAGAAAGCCAAGACTCTTTAGCCTGGGGAACAGAAGCTTGAGGGGATCTCATAAAGGTGCATACAACTATCTGATGGGAGGGAATGCGCGAAGGAGCCAGGCCTCATGTCAGTAGTGCCCAGAGATACAAGTGACAATGGGCACAAGAAAACATTTCTCTACTATATATGTGGTCAAACACTGGAATAGGTTGCCTGGAGGGATTGTGAAGTCTCTGGCCTTGTTGGTATTCAAAACTTAACTGGATGTCTCCCTAAGCAACCTGCTCTAGCTGACCCTGGTGGAGCAGTGGGTTGGACTAGTTGCTCTCAGGTGGCTGCTTCCAACCTAAATGATTCTGTGAACACAAATAGAAGCAATAATTAGGCTGAGCTCTGGGAGAGAATCTTTGGGTTAAAATGATGTAGAGATTCATGATAGAATAGGTCAGAACTATATCTCTGAACAACCAATTTAGTGTCTCTTTCACTCTGTATACAGTTAATTTAGTAGTCAGTCTTATTTCTTTTATCCTTCATCCCTTATGTCTTTGCTGCATTCTCATTTTGTGCCAAGAAGGAAAAAACCTAGTATGAAAAAATAGTGCTAGAACTGAACTCCTACAGTTAAAGTAAGGAAAAAATAGTGAATGGGGGAAGGGGGAAAATGCCTGGCACAGCTGTTCCCAAGAGCTTTTGCTCACCTTGAGCAGAGCTAATAAATATGGCAGGAGCATTAAAGTATTATTCATCTTTTGGTTTTAATGTAAGGTTAAATGTATCTAAATGCTAATGTTTTTATCCAAAGACTTTTATGTTTCAGAATAATTTGCTGGATTGTGAATTGCAGAAGGCTTTTAGACCCTGAATCTTAGGCAAAATGCAGAAAAATCTTCTAATATTTGTTGCAGAGTTTTTCGTTTTTACATCTTGAATTGTTTTGTCAAGGAAAGATCATATTTAAAAAAAATAAAAAATGGGGGTAAAAGGAAGGAGTCAGAAATTCAAAGAATTTGCCTGTATTCCCAGGGTACATGAATTGTAGAGCCCAAACCAGAAAACTGATTTCTAAACTCCAGTGTGGCTCATTCTATTTGATGAAAAGGTTTTCCTTTCTTCTTTACATGCTTTGTTCTGAAGTAAACATGAATTGTCTCTGCCCTCACATGCTATGCTCTCAGAGCTAATATTTCTCCTAGTATTCAACCTCTCAAATGTAAAAGGCAATTTTATTTCTGTACGTTCAGAGTTGGGGACCAAACACCTTCTTGCTAACACAGTTCAGGGATTAATGTTCCTAGATTTTCTGTGGTAGAGAGGTAGAAAAAAGTAGCGTGCTGGAGCTGGGATAATGATAAATATTTCATCTCTTCACAATTTTAAAATCTACCTCAGTTACTTAGGGGTTTAAATGAGCCTTTACTAAATTATTTTATTTATCTTTTGACCAGGTTTTAATATGTCAAGGTCATCTTTAATGGAAGAAAAATTCAAAATAGATAAAAATTCAAAATAAATAAATAAATCAGAATAATAATTAAAATGCATTTAGAAAATGTTGTCAAAACAGTTGAGCTTTTATGATTTTTTTAAGGTGCTTTTTCTCCCCCCTAAACCATTTGATGAAGTTACATTGAAAAATGTCTCTGTTGCTAAATATCACCTGGAGTGGGGGTTTTATTTTTTTATTTTTATTTTAAGCTTCTGAAAAACATATTCATACCACTCTGTTTAACTTACTGGCAATATACTTAAGAGAACTGGGTACTTCAGAGAACATCTGTTCTTCTGCTTTGCCTATTCTCTCATTGCAAATTTTTGCTTCTGCAGAGTGATTGTGGCAACAAGCATTTTTAGTTTATCTGTGAAAATGGAGAGAATTTGTGACTTTTCTTTTTTTTATTCCACTTTTGCCTTTTGGACCAGAACATGTTTGGCTTCTGCCTTGCCCCTTGACTGGTTTACTTTGTCCTACAACCTGTCTTTCTCTCTGAAGAACAAGAATGTTGATGCCATACACCACCAACACAATCAATTTCTGTGGAGAAGGGAAGTGTCAGTAGGAGTAGCATTTTTTTTTTTTCCCTTTTGAGTGAAGAAACTTGCAGGGATTGGGAGTCCTGTTCAGAGTAGGCTGGCAAGTTTCCCCTTTTGCTCTGTGGGTTATGTAAGCCTCCTGTTCCTTTTGCAGGGGATAGCAACAGTACTGATTTATTGTTCCAACTATCTGGGTGTGATTTATGACAAGATATATATCCCACAGTGTTCAAGGTGAGTTTTGTTATCCTAGGCCAGACAAGATAAGTGGAACACAGGCAGGGGTAGAACATTGCATTGGATACTCTAGGTACTCATCCAAAATCTCATCCTAGCACTCATTCAGAACCGGAGGACTGCAAACAGATATGAAAATTCAGCTTAGTATTAGACTGCTGCCTTTATAGAAAAAAAAAAAACAAAAAACAAAACAAAACACAGAAGAGGAAGTTTTCTGCTCAATTCTTCTTGTGGCCACTCTGTCCTTGATGCAGATTTGTATGTGTTCCTATGGCAGGCTGTGAACACTGCTTTTGCTTTCACCTTGGCTATGTATTCCCAGCTTTTTTCTCTTCATTGGTGCATTTCTGACTGAAGGTGCTGAACATCCTTATTTGTCTTCAGAATCCTCCCACTGCCTCCCCTGCCAACCCTTCCCATTATATTTCAGTTGGGATCCTGAAAGGCCAACTGAAAAGAATGGACAGAGTGGAGGCTAGAACAAGAAGGTGACACTGGAGGAGATAGAAGTATTTTTTCCTTTGCTTTCTGGCAGAAACCACATTTTATGCTGCATAGTTGTGTAGAACTACAGTCTGAGATCCCAGTTCTTTACCAGGGAAAGCTACACTTTGGAAGAGTGGTAACATATTAGCATTGTAGTAAAAGGTTGAGATGTACTTAACCTGCTTCGGAGAATCATGTCATTATCTAATATAGAGTTGGGGAATCTGGAACTCCTCATATTTGATACACATGAACTATTTTCCCCCACCTAACTCAAAGATAAAATGATGATTAAGGAACTGTCTTGCACATTAGAGAGAACAACTGAGATTTTAGCACAGAAATGCTTCCAACTGGCTTTAGCTGATCTATCTAGAAAGGCATATCTTACTAAAGCTGATACCTGAGCTGTCTTTTTTCTTCTTTTTTTCTCTCCTGTATTTCCATGCTCCTGGTATTGAATTGGTATTCAAAACCTGATTTATCATTAGCCTTCTTGGGCCAAGACAGTAAATCAGAATCTGTGGGATAATGTTTTTACTCATAATTTTTATTTTTAAGCCTAATGCTGAAAAGATATAGGTATGAGATTAGAAAAGTGAAAAAAGGGGAATATAATGTATGTTCAAGACAAAACATACGTTACGGACTGTATAGCATTGTTTTGGGATGTACCCAAACTTTCCGATTGTTTTAAGTAGAGCATGAGTGAAATTACCAACTACTCCTTCCAAAACTGGAGCGAAGGAAGAAGTTTGCATAACTCCCTCAAAAATACTAGTATATCTTGTTCCTCTTTTTTTTGTAATTTGAATTAGCTGAAGTATTGCAAATTTTTTTCCCCCTCTAACAGCTTGTGAGAGGTAATTGAAAAAGAAAAAAAGTGGTGAATTTTTTAATGGATTTTTCAGCTAGTGGTGCTCTTTACTCCATGATTGTCTTCCTATTGACAACCTTCCAGCTGGCAACATTTTCTTCCCCCAGCTGCCTGTCCAAGCCAGGGCTCTTTCCTTGATGCAACTACCTGATAACTAATACTGGCCCCTATCAATGTGCCCATAACTTTATCTAGAATAGTAATACTGAAATTGCATTTTATGTGTGACAGGAATCATAAAGTGAAACATACTATGGTCTAATGAGAAAATTTCAGTTAAAAGGCTTCTGAAAGCCTGTATTGACAACTTTAATATTAAATTGGTGATCTTACATCCTTACAATAGATGTTAGACCTGTTTGTTAACAATTCAGGATGATAGGTCTTAGGACATAGGAAAAATGAAGCTCCTAAGGAAATACCACGTCATGGCAGCACAATTGAAATCTAATATTAAAGAGTTTAATGAATCTGAATATTTGGACAACATGATGTATCACATCAACTCCCACATTAAAAAAAATCCCAATATTAAAACCTTCCAGATGGCATGAAAAGTGTTTTCATAGCTGTGGCTATACATTTAAGAAAAAAATGTAGTTCATTTAAACACAGTTTTGAATTACTGACTCATGCAATACTAGAAATCATGCCATGAAGGCTGAAAATAAAAGATGAAAAGAATGTCGCAATGACCAAAGAGGACTGTTTATGACTGTTGACCACCTAAGAGGTATGGACAGGTTCTTCATCATGTGGAAACAGAGCACAGAGAGGCACGTGGAGGGAGTAGTTATGTAAGAGTATTTAGCAGCACTTTCAGTTTCCAGGGACAAAATTAGAAGTGCCAGACTGTTCAAAATTTGCCTCTGCTTGTCAGCCTTCTATGCGGACCGCATTTCAGAGGGTCATTTTAATCAAAATGAAAGACACATCCTATTAGGACAGCTTTGCTGACAAATTATTAAGATGAATTACTAGCATACACTTGTCCCAGATGCCATGTTGATGTCAGTTTGTAGGAGGCATGGGAGGACTTACAGTATATGCTTTGCTCTTTAAAAGCAATTTACAATCAAAGTTAGCAATTCTAACTAAGTGAGAAGAGCTTAATCCTAGAGCTGTCACTAGGCATTATTTTCAGATTCCTGACACATCTACATTTAAACAGCTTATATGTAAAAGTTAATAGGGTCTAGAAGGAAGGAATATTTCAGTATGTAAAACAATTAACTGTTTTTGTCAGAACAATGACATTTTCTGTGTGCAGAAGATTCAGTGGCATAAAAAAATTTAGAACTTCTAAGTTGGCTCCATTTATAAGCTTTTTTAACATCAATAAAAATAGTTCTGAGTGACTATTTTTTTCCTGGACAACAGCTGGTGGACCTTTGGTCTGCCTACATAGTGTATAGGCTTTGATGTTTAGTGGCTGTGCCTACTGTTTTGCTCCCTCTCATCTCCCAACTGAAATACATGTTGACATTTTTTTCTCTAAAGGCAATGAATATTATATTGTAATTAACTGTGGAAGCTGGGATATTTTACAGGTATTTAATGATATGTTGCCACTTTCAAATATGATCAGTATGCTGCCACGCCTGAGAAAAAAATCTCATTGTATCTCCATTTAGGAACAAGAAAACAAAGGTTGTTGAGTCTGAAACTGTGAAAGTTTCAGGAGCTTTAACCATTTCACTTTCTCCAAACACATACCTTCAGACTTATTCACCAGACTAGTTATGAGTCAGTATTAGAACTCCCTACTTTAAAGGAAGACTTCTGATTGGTATGGATGTCTCTCTAAAGAGCAAATACTTAATTCAGAAAATGCCAATTCTCTTTCATTTTAAAACTGGTCATATGAAACTTTTCCTCTTGGAGAGCCAGGGAAAATGAAAGGTCTTAACAATCCAAATAAACTTGCTTAAAGTACATATGATGATAAGAGAGTAAGCACTTTAAAAAAAAAAAAAGTGAAACATGAGTTTCTAGCAGTATGTGAAGGAGATTCTGTGTAGGAGGTATGCTACTATAGTACCATCATCTTTATTTTTCATTTCGCATAAGATATCTTTTTGCAGTGGTATCCCAAGGTTTTTCCAACTTGTTGGAAATACTGATGCATCCCATAGTATCTATACTTGCTCTTTCCCTTCAAAGCAGGCTGTGAAGGCAGGCTGTGAGAGCACAGCTCCCAGGGATGTTGTGGTGCTGCTTGTGCTTGGTCTGTAACAGGGGTCTTAGGGCTCACTGCAGTTGTGACTAGTTCTGTGAAGATGTGTCTGTGTATCAGGAATCAAGGGAAGCACTTGACAGGCAGGACCTTCCCTTGGAGCATTCTGCTTGCATCTTTCCTCCTTTTGCAATGAAATGTCAGTATGTGTCTTTCTGATTTTTCTTCTAAATAAGAAAAGTGGTCTGTCAGGAGCTGCTCAGTTGTTTCTGATAACTCCAACCCTATGCTAATCATAACTCTGGCACGGTGTTTCTCCATCTGTGTGAAAGAAAAGAGCATAGGAGGAGGGGGTGGTGGTGGTGATGATCCACTAATGCTACAACATTCACCATAGGCAAGATTTCGTTGGCATACCATAGCACGTTGTTGTGATTAATTAGTCCCCTCAGTGGTACAGAGTGTTTAGTGTGTCCTGATGCAAAAAATGAAATGAATGGCAGGTGTTTCCCCTGCCTTTCTCTACCATGGTACCTGAGAATTCTCTGGCCTTGTTATGGCTCTGCTGTCTGTATCTTTGCTAGATTTGTAGCACACATTTTCTACAGGGGGCAAACATCCGTCTTCTGTAGAGATGCAATGGGGATTATGCTTCTTAATACACAAGCTTTTAGTTACTGTTTTGTTTCCTGATTCCTTCACAGTTGAGGCTCTAATTCTTGTTGCTGCATTGATGATTACCTTTGGAGAAACTGAAGTCCAATAGCACACAGTAGAAAGAAATAAAAGCCGTAATAAATTATGTTACATTGTCTTGTGTCACGGCAAACAGAACTTGACTCTTCTTATTGCCTTCTTCACTGAGGTTCAACATAAGATATTTCTTAAGTTAGAAGGAAAAGAAAGGGTACCTTGGACACAGGGAATAGTGGACAAAGCAATCGATGTGGCTAGAGAGTGATGCTTATACTGTGTTTGTGATGGAATGGAACATAGAGACCAAACATTTGATGCTGATGTGAAAGACTATGTATGAAGTGCTTTTACTGTCGTGATGATGACTGAATACATGTTGAAATTACCTTTACAGGAATAGCAACAGATGATCTCTGCATCTTTCCCTCCTACTCATCCAAAGCTCTTAAGGCTGCATTACTAATCGATGAAAAGTAGGCATCCCACACCCATGCCAAGAGGAATAACTTCAGCATACAAGCTCTGCTTTGAGTTAAATGTTAAAGTCATGTACCTTATATTGTCAGGTTATAAGAATTGAAAAGATAATGATAAATTCAATTATAATTCTCTACATCTACCCTTATGTCCTGTTACTCAAATTCTAGTGCTGCAAACAAAATTCTCATTAAGTGCTAATGATTATAATCATGCAACTCTTTATAACATATTGTTGTCAGTAATTACATATACACATTCTTAAGTTGGAATCTTTCTTAAAAATACATTCCATTTTAGGGACTTCAGTCACTTGAATGTGGACTGAAAGTAAATTAGGCTGTAGCAGGCGTTGCAGCTATAGTTACTACTTCTTCCATTATTGCAAGTTATTATAAGTTTGTGTGATTGAAACTGCCATAGATAAGCATGCAATAATATTTTCACTGTCACCATGATCACTGACTGAGATAAGAACTTGGTGTTCTATTTTTGTTCAGGATAGAGAAAAACAAGGAGGGAAAAATAGGGGGGAAAGGGGTTCAAGTCTTGCAATGATATGCAAGGGAAAAAAATTTCCAAGCCTAAAGCAGGCCCACACATACGTCAATGATGACACACAGTGCTGAGAGGATTTAGTGTTAAAGGGACGTCTGCTAATTTTATTTGCAAGAGAGGAGAGAAAGCATGCACATTCAAGATACTTGTTGTATCATTTTTAAATCAAGGCCATCTTTTTTCTCGGTGGTAAACGTGAAATGTTTTTAAAGGCCAGACTTAGCATAAAAATCTATTGGTTGCTATGGAGACCACTTACCACACAGGACTGCACTCTGTGTTCGACTCTGTGATTTTCTCTATTCAAAGGTTCAGCATTGTCAAAAAACAAATTAGTTTTTCAGTTGTTTATCACAAAGTTCATTATGAGAAAGGTAATAAATAATGTGGTATTTTATTTGTGTGTGGATAGATGCCATGTGTGAATTAACTAGGGCACTATTCCTTAAATTTGCCATTTAAAAATAATTATAGCAAAATTTGCTATTGTTAGGAAATAAAACAGATTTTGATCATTCTGTGTAAATGAATATGAAATAAAGCAGGTAGTTGGAAGCCTGATCCCAACTAAATTACATGGTAATAAGGCTTTTCACACCTACACAGCACTTAGTAACAACGCACTGAAAGAGGAAAGTTTAAGATTAAGCCCTGAAAGATTAAGCCCTGTTAGAGTAAAACTTTATACCTGAGGTGCATTACTTCTCTCTTTATGAAAGGAAAGGTGGGTTCAGGACCCAGTGCTCACTGAATTATTCATGCTGTCTTTTGCATCTCAGATCTTTAGGGTTGAAGCTGGTAGGGGTTGTTATCAGCAGAAGCACAAATCTAAGTAGGTGCAGCAGCTCAGTGAAAACCTGTTCAGCTGCTTCTCCTGAAGTGTTTGTCTAATTACAGCAAACACTTTGTGCCAAATTGTCTCACACACCCACCTCAAAAAGAATGCATCCAGGGAGGATGTGCAAAGTGTTTCCTCTGGAGAATATTTGAAACTGAGGCTAGTCAACACCTAAGATGTGGGTGAGAGAGACAATTAATAGAAGTATCACGGGAAGACTTTTATATTGCCTAAAGATATTTCAAAAACAAATTGGTGTCAGCAAGTTCTTTTTTACTTCCTTTTTTTTTTTTTTAATAACATTTTACTCCAGTTTCTAATTACTTGAGGAACGTACGAGTACGTTACTTTCAGCACTTGAGATCTGTTTGTGTCACCTCCTTGGTGCATTCTGTATCTTAGCCAAACTCAGAGCTGCTGTAAGAGCTGCCGCTTCACTGACTTTAGAGAAATGCTGGTGCTGCTTTTGGTATGTGGTCTCATTCTCATTATAAGCCAAAGATAGGATGCTTATACAGCACAGTAACAGCAGGTCTCAGCTTAGCTCTAAGATTTTGGTGTGGATTTTTTGTGTTAAGCTATTAATTTGGCTTTTTGTAATGAGTAGGTTTTTGTGCAGTGTAGGTTTTGTTTAGTTATTTTGTAGGACCACCAGATAAAGAGAGACCTGGTGGTTTATGATGGTCATTTCTAGAAATCCTGCATCTGTGGGTAATACAGTAGAGTTTGCTTAATTGCAAATCTAATTTGTTGCCAAATATTTGTGTGCATATAAGTTATTTAGATTTCACTTTCCTAGTCAAATCACTCTCTTACTAAATACCAACTGTACAGTGTCAAGCCCTGATAATTAACATGTGGCAAGCATGCAATTAAGACAAATCAGACTGAAACACATAAGAAAAATGAAAGTATAATTTAATTCCAGCTATTGTCAGTCTCTTCAAGAATTATTATGCAGTTGGCCTCCTCCTGTGCAGCTCTGTGTTTTAGCAGAGCATGCACTGTTTTGCACTGCATGCAAAGTGACTGAAAAAGAAATGACTCTTTAAAAAGGAATGTTCCAGTTTAAACAAGCCAGTGGGGGCTACTTAGGCAAAACTAACTGGTGACGCTCTGTTTATACTAATGGACAATAGTATCTGACCCTATGGTGCAGAAAAAACATGTTTAATAAGCCTGTACTGAAAGTGTCCTATAATTATTTATAATAGAAAACTTCTTCCCCTTAGAATAAGCTTTTCCTTTTTCTTTGTAGTCAAGTTTTAGCCTGCTTAACATCTTGTCTGTGTTTTTCCTTTGGTTCACTCTGGCTTCTTCAGAGAATTCAGAAGGGACCTGGTTTTCCTTCTGTGTTCTGCCAGAGTTCATTAGGGTGCCTTAGACTGTTAATAAAGCAGAATTTTCCACCCACCACATAGAATGGGATAATACAGTCTTTAATCAAAAGTAAATGTACTAGGTAGCTATCCCCATCTGGTTTACTTCTCCTCCTCTACTTCTAAAGCAATATGACAAGGGACAGAGAACTAGACAAGACATTGCTTCTAGAACTAGTTTTTCAAGTGAATGAAACATTCCTCAAAAGCACTGTATGTATAACTTGAAATAAATAATCCCTACACTCACAGGGACACCATTCAAGATTCTCAAACAAAATTGCTAGCCTGATAACATGACCTGAATCAGATACAAAGCAGAGTTTTTTTCCCATTTTTTGAATTGTATCAAAACTTTTATAAGAATATTCATGAATAGGGATCTGCTTCTTGTGGCATTCTGCAGTTCTCAAGTTCTCTGCTTAAACCGGTATCTCTGGGAAAAAAACCCCACAAAAACAACAAAACAAAAAAAAAACCAAAACAAAAAACCAACCAAACAAAAACCGAACAAAAAACCAAAACATAAAACCCACAACTGTTGACTTGGTTTAATCTCATTAACTGCATTCTGGGTTCTGCAGAGCATCCATATTGTTGACAACATAGTGACAGACATCTTGGTGAGAGAGAGGGTTGATATTTTCAGAACTCATCAAAATGAAAATCAGTGCATAGTTCAGTTAGGAAGTTTCTTTTGGGTTTACCTACAATATTACTGAAATTGAACATTTTTCCTGAAAAGAAATTAAGCAAGAATTTTATGGCTTGTCCTCATGTTTATAGTGCATAAACTTACCTATTTCTGATAGTTAGATCAGTGAAGGATTCTGTCATGGGATTTGCACTGGATTCAGATTGCAATAGATATCAAGAGCAACACTGCTCTTTATGTTTAGGAAGAGGGGTATATATTCAAGAAAAAGTTACGGCTTTTCTGTTAAAAGCTAAAATATCCCAGATCATATTCCTCATTTAAAGTTCAGTAATCTGAGTGAGTTAAAATCAGGGGAGATACAGTGTGCATGAGTTAAAGGTATTTATACAAAACAGCCATGAAATGATGACTCCAGATTCAATCAGAAAGAATGAGTCTGCCAAGCTTTGTTCTGTTGTTATGGACTTTAATACTTTTATATAGAAAAAAAATAACAATGATAGGAAAGGGTTGAGAAATGGGAGCTAGAAATTTAATGACAGGTAAAATTCCTTCTGGATTTATTTGAAGGATAAGTAATACATGAACCCAAATAGCTGAATTGTCTAGCCCAGGTTCTTTATAAGAAGTTCATTTTCATCCCAGACCTCCTGGGCAAGGAATTTTTTTTTTTTTAAATACTTTAGGTAACAAAAGTGTTGCATAAGCAAAAAATTCTCCCTCTGTACAGTAGCTCTGCTCCTGTGGAACAAAGTGCTAATTTAATATATTGAACATCTGAATCAAAACAGAAGTAATTTTTAGTTGTTCTGAAGAGCAAAGGCTTGCTGAGGTAGGGATCCACTGTCTTGTGTTTTTTTAGTTTCAAGATGGAATGATTTCTAGATAGCTACAATTCATTTAATAAAAGGGGGAAAAGCAAATGTATATAATCAAAACAATATATTTTAAAGGGAAATCAGAGGTAAAACTTTATCAAGTGCACTCAAAAGGGACAGGGCCAATTTACCAGATTCTGTGACCTGGAATTATTAAAATTGATTTGCTTCACGTCAAGAACAATTGCTTATCATTGATTTGAATTCATACAGTCTCTGACCTCACAATGTCAAAACACTGAAGATGGAGTTGGTTAGATTTACTTGTACCACAAGGGGCATGTAAAGATCAGAAGAAGGAAGCACTGAATGTATATTAAAAGGTTTGCATTAAAAATTTACACAAATCTGCATTTAAACTATGAATGCTTGAGAAACAAACAATATTGTAACCAGCTGGTTTTTGGATGCACCATATTGAACTTTGTGCACTAGACCTTTCAAGACAGAGAGGTGTGTGCATAATGTCCAAATCCTAGAACACTGTACAGTGCAAACATGTCTTCTGTCTATTTAAGGTTGAAGATTTTTTCATTCGTATGTCTTGGATTCCTTTTTCTCTCAGATGACAGTATTTATTTTAGTTACTGGATTTCTAAGCCACTCATAGATAAGTATAATTTTTCCTTAACTAAAAAATATGTAGGCTTATAGGCTCTGTTTTGTGTCATGACACACTGAAAAATCATTTGAATTTTCTAATGAATATGAAAATTTAAAGATGGATTATTTCAGGAAGATATGTCACTGTTGTTGACAACTATTACCTTTTTTGTGCCAATGCATTTGTAAGTTTAAGACTGTGTGACCTTGAAACTTGCAGGCTAGAGAATACAGTCTGCAGTAGAGAAGAACTGACTCTAGCAGGCATGGGTTGGCACTAAAGTAAATAGGATTTAATTGCTTAAAATACATCTAAAAGAATAAAAATATGATTAATTTTCCCCTGTGACTGACAAGACAGACATTAGACTACAGAAGTTCTCCCTTCCCTTCTCCTTATGTCCTTCTTTTGTTTTGGGGCAGTTCTCTGTCCACTGAACTAAGTGCTGCTTTCCTTAAATCACAACACACTGAATAATTTCTTAGCTGCGGCACAACCTGCTGATTTGTAATGCTGTCTGTTCATACTCATTTCAAGTGACTGTTAAAACAGAGCACTGAACACCCACATCGCTGCCATATTCCTTCAGCAGTGCTTAACAGATCGGTTCCCCACAATTTGCTGTTCCCTTCACTGAAGAGTTGCTGCTCCAGTGTGCATGAAGGCAGTCCTGAGATTCACCTGAGAAAGGTCTGTTTATAACTGACAGTATTAGAGTATCAAATCACAAGTAGCCAACTCTGCTTGTAAAAGTCGTCATCACTTTTTTCTACAACAGGGAGCAACACAGAGCAAGGCTGTGCATATGAACATATGTACATGGTATTGCACTTGTCTCCATTTAAAAATCCATGTGATGGTGGAGGAATATTTCCTCCCAATGGTATTGCTGCTGTCTTAGAAACTGTATCAAAGCTACCATGCCAAAAGCCTCAATAATTATACAAATGAAGCCTTGCAAATACTGTGCCTTCTGTAATGTGTATGCCTAAAAGAAGACTGAGTTATGATGATTTCACTGTCTCAGAAGAAGCAATCGTACATCTAGACCTTAAAATAGCAGTAAATCTAGCTCTAGAAGGAGATGGTAACAGTAACTAATCAGTGTACTGCTATATAAAAATTGCATTTGAGTTATGAGAAGCTTGAACTAATTCCTGTGTAAGTGTAGGTACAACATGTAGCCCATAGTTGCTTTGTTTATCATCCAAAACACGTGTCTGGATGTAGATTTCATGTTCTGCCACAGAATAACCACTCTTTCTTAAAGCTCATGGGGAAGGGGAAAGCAGGCTCAATATGCAACAAGAAAGATTTAGCCTCTGCAAAAATGCTGGATTCTACTAGACAGTGTAATTAATGAAAGGATTTAGGAAAAAAAGCCTATGGAGCTCTTTAAAGCACAAAAAAGGGACATTTATCTGCATTATGTCCCTTGCTGCAGTTCACATTTTCAGCTGGCTCAGTGTCAATAGCAGCTTATGATTCTGTTAGCTTTACACAGAGGGAAAGCATACTGAGATGATAGATATCACTTGTGGATTTTTTTTTTTTGTCTTTTCCCATGCTCTCACTCTGCAGGGTATTAGCAGGTTATTCTACTGTAATACTGCTGTATGCCTGGCAAATGTAACAAAGGTAGTTGGTAAATAGGTATATATTCAATTTACAAACACTTCTGAGTAGTTTAGTATTCTTATGGCTTCTCCTTGTGGTGTTGAATTGAGGTGAACAAGTGTATTGCATGAACTCTGTGAAAGGAAAAAAAAACCCACCTGATTTTAATGACTGATGTCCATCGGAATACATAACACTGGTAACTCCAAGAATAGCAGTTCATACTCTCCTGTCATGGAATGGTGTGTTTTCAACAAGTGGGTTTTAAAGGGGACATATTTGGTATTTTGTGCTTCAGCAGGTTGGTCTTTCCTACAAATACCTGAACTAAGGAGATAAACTGCATAAATATTTTATATAAATGGACTTTTCTGTATTCACCTTTCCACCTAATGCCCCTCTGCCAGAGTTTTGTTGAGCAGAGAAACCTGAAACTAAATTATGCCAATGCACACATTTGCTGTGTCAGTCATTTTTTGATTACAGTCAAATAACTTGTGAAAGATCAGACAGAGAAGGGTCTGTGTACTGTAGGTGCTGCACTAAGCAGCATCACAGTGAGGTGTTTCTCCTAGTCTAGGCCTGCTTAGTCTCTTGGGCTGATAGAATTATGGAGTCTCCAGTTGCTGATCATTGTAGCAACCAGAATGTTTGTGGAACAGTGATGTGAAGGAGGAGTGTGCTGGTCTATAAAACGCTTTGAAAATACCTCCAAACTTAAGTTTCTAGTTCTTGTCCAGTGTGATTATTTTTTTAACAGTCTGTTTTCATGTGTTTCAGCATAAATCTGAGAATATTCTAGTTCTAGGGACTTCTGCAGAGGATTAAACAAAAGTAAAAATCTTCACTGTACCTTAGAAGCTTACTTCAAAGTACCAATCACTTTTTGTCCTTTTGTGGGCATACCTGTTACATTCCTTGTCTGAATTCTGGGGACTTGAACTTATTCTGTAAGTAATTTGTGCTGTCTACTGAATGTGAATCTCATGGAGTGAGCTGATTAATTTAAGGAAGGTCTTTGTATATGATTTTGGTTTTGTGTTTATGTACACAACCTGTAAAGAGCACAGCTGGGCAACTACTGTGTACTTTGCCAGCATGCACTGAGGATGCTGGAGTCTCTCTTCAGTTCTGATGCTGTTTCTTAGATTTTAGCTTCTAGCAGCAGTGACTGGCTTCATTGCTGATTCACATTGAGATGTAGCAGACTGTTTTGTGATGCTGACTTGAAATTGTAACTGTAATACAGACCACACATGGTTTCCCATAAGAAAAATAAATAAAACATCTTTCTTCCTTTCCAGGCACTATTAAAAAAACCCAAACAAAACACCACCACCACCACAACAAAAAAACCCCAAAACCAAATCAAAAAACCCAACAAAAAAACCCCAAACAAACAAACAAAAACCCAAACAACAAAAAAAACAAAAAACCCAAGCCCAAACAAAACAAAAAAAACCCAAACAAGCCAATGCCCCCCATCCCCACAAAAAATCCATGTAACACTCTGTAAAGTTATGAGACCTATTAAAGATGGCAGCTTTGTTTGAAATAGAAAGAGTACATTTTCATTGTTTCTGCTATACATTGTTCTCAGGTATGACTTTGTTTTCCATCTGAGAGGAGTACAAAATTTAAATGTAAGCTTATTATGGGTTGTTAGTATTTGAGGTGTTTGTATCTCAGAACTCAAAACCGAGTGTGAGGTATATCTACTGAGTAGCTACAGAGTTCTGCTCCAAGTCCAAAGGTTTATTTAAGCTCATTTAGCTGGAAGCCTCTTTTTCCCTACATCTTTTCACTTGTTGTGTTGCTCCATATTAAAGCACCCAGTCTGAGACAGCAACATCATGGAGAGTATCCAGAGAAATCTGGAAGAGCTGCTGTTCCCTCTCTGGACCTCTGAACCCAGCTGTGATTTGTGGACTTCTATTTTGCCCTTATTGGTCCTTCTGACACTACCTTAAGGTGGGAACAACACAGGGGCACTATACTATGACAATGGGGTTTGAGGTGCTGTTTTGTCACGGCTATGGAGTCTGAAGCCATAGCACAACACACAAACACACCTGAAGTGGCCTCACATTCATTTCTGCATGCAGACCTTTACATCTTAGGTAGCCATGTCAGCAGGAGATGGTCTCTGTTCAATGTCTTAATGAAAATATTAATGGGATGATTTTACCAGTCAACTTTACCAGCCACTGCACAGGAGTGGATTGTGTCTGTATTAGGGGGAATTTAAGAATAAAACAGATTTTCTGCTTAGGAAACGATGTTTAAGTAGATTATGCAATGGTTTTTCTGATTCATCACCTTGAATAATATTTTCAAAGCCCTGCTTTTAAAAGTTTCCTTAATAATAATACCTTCTGAAAACTGTATGGGGCATTGGAGTTGACAAAAGAAGTAAGGAACGTCACTGATGTGTCTTTTCCCCAAATGTAAGTTAATTTCATGTGTCATTAGTTGTCTTACCATGAGCTGTGAGTGACTGCAGGATGGTGGACAGCTCTTCTGAGTGAATCTTTTAGGCTTCACTGTAAATTTTGACATTGTCTAACACACAGAGTAACATACAGGCTGACAATAAAGGTATATTAATCCTCTTAAAAATGATTGAAGCTCAGGTTACTTCCTATTTAACTTTCTTAGGCCTTGAGAATGGTAAAGTCTCACAAATTCCTGGAGTTCAGGCATCAGTTCAACCAATCTGTCAGTTCACATGATAGAAACTGGTTTACTCATGTATTGAGCCTTCCCTGAGCCCTTTCCAACATGTGTCATAGGAAAGGAGCTGAACTGTTACCTCAAATGAATGCAGAATCTCATTTCAGTATAAGAGAGCTTTAATATTTTCTGATTGTATCTTCTTGCTCACATTGTTTTCCCGCTCTTTTTCAATGATAAGCCATAGTTTCTAATGTACTCACTGCATAGATTCACAGGTATGTTTGTGGATTTACTTTAGTTTCCATGCTGAATTAGATTGAATCTTCCTGAACTGTAGCCAAAAGACACCTGCAAAGATTTTACTCTCTGATCTTCCTAGTCCCTCTGTTGTTGTGACAGTTTATCTCCTATGGTATCCAGATTTTTCCACTTGTGATGATAAAGAGCTTCAGCTCCAGCTCAGCTTCCAGCTGGTTCCTCTTGTCAGGTTCATAACATAGGCAACGCACTTAACCCAGCTATTCAACTATTATATTTGAAAACAGTTTTGCTGAATGAAATAACAGCAATGCTTCAACCCTCAATTAGGCTGCTATGTTGTAATGTTTCTGCTCATCATGCTGGCTCCTAGCAGGCTCTCTTGGGCCAGCCTCACTGTGTCTTTTATCTTTTATATTAAATCTAGGACATAGTGTGGTGTTGAGGACAGCTTATTATAGTCAGGCTTTGTCAGGTTAAAGATGTCTCTGTCTTGGTGGTTACAGAGAAATGTGACCAGAGAGAAGCATGTGGAGTTTGGTAGCAATCCCCATAGTTAAATAAGGCAGACAGCAGCTGCTGGTCTAGGGTTTTGTGTCATGGCTGATGCGTTTTTTCAGCATCTGCTATTGAGTCTGGCTTAATCACAAGACCTGATCGTGTGTTTGAAATGGTAAACTGGAGCTTTTGATAACTTGATCCACATAAATGATAAAGTTCATGCCTGGGTTTTGTTGTGAAACTTGCGTCTTTATTGTCTGTCTTTCTTCTTGGATGTTACTATCTGGAAAAATTTTTTCTGTCAGCTATTACCTTGGCATTTATGAGATGGAAGGATAGGGCCTCTGTGTAATGGGAGATGCTGTTTATTATTGTAGAGAGTCTGGTATTCTGCTAAATTCTTCTTGAACAGACTAGTTGTATCCATGTTCATTTTATCAAAGGGAACGAGAATGATATGTGGGATTAGAAGGATTCAGGAAAATTTCCTAAGCCAGCCATTGGCAACCGAGGCTGTACTGGGAGAAATCCTACATATTCCTGTAATATGCTGTGCTGTTGCAAATAACAGGGGTTTGTTTAATCTCCTGGCCTTGGCAGTGTAAGTGTTGTGGTATTTCACATGTTCTGGTGATTTCTGGGATTTGAGAGGAACTGTCTTTTGGATCTTTTTTTGAGTGGCAGCAAGAAGCTAAAGCTAAGGACTTGCCCATTCATCTTAACTGTCCTGAAATTCCTGCTGGAAGGTCCTAGTAGTTTGATACTGTGACAAGATTTCCCTTTCTTCATTCTGTCTGAGATGTTATCTCTGTTATCAACAGGATTAGAATCTTGTACCTGGCAATTACCACAGAATCCATTAGGTTGGAAAAGACCTCTGAGATCGAGTCCAACCTATGACCAAACACCACCATATCAACTAGACCATGGCAATAAGTGCCACATCCAGTCTTTTCTCAAAAAATCTCCAGGGACAATGACTCAGTCACCTACCTGTTCACAATGACCAATCACTCTTTCTGTGCAGAACTTCTTCCTAATGTCCAATCTAAACCTCTCCTAGCACAGCTTAAGACTGAGTCCTCTTGACCTAGTGCAGGTTGCCTGGGAGAAGAGACTGACCTTTTCCTGTATAGATTCTGGGGTGTCCCCTGCCCCAGTACTCCTGCTGGTATTTTGCAGTTTGAGAGGCTTTGAATGATGAGTTTGCCCAATGACAGTTCCCAGTACAGTCCACAGTGTGTATGTATAGCTTTGTATAAAGCATTTCATTTGAGGTAATTTTTTTCATCTCTGGAACTGTTGCAGAATTTTACTTTGTTGTGTTGTTTGCTTGACCTGTTTTAAAAGGAAAATCTGCAGGGAGAATCTTGCCTGATGACTAATTATTTGTTTGCTAATAATCTTTTGATTTTCTTTCATCAGTTAATTCTCTCACAGTTAAAATTTCAAAGCTTCATCTACTAGGATCTTCTAGAAACCCCCTATCTTTTAATTACCCTTTATCTTTAAATCCCTACAAAATAGCTGTAAACTTAACTTCTATTGAATGTCCTCGTGTTCTGGAGCTTTTCTTTGGAGTTACGTGTGTTGATATTTACTCCTAGATATACTTACAATTTGAAAAGTTAGTTTCATGCTGCTGTGACTTTGCTAACCTTGTGATGTTCTCTGTTTTTTTTTTTTTTTTCTCATTTAAATCTTTATTAAATAGTCTATGAAATTACTTAATTACACACCAAGAATTCCAGTAGTTGTATATCATGCATGGTCATCACCTGTAGGCAGAGCCTTTCTCCGTGAAAGTCTAAAGACCCTGTGAAAGAAACCCAACCAAAACCAGGACTTGTTTTGTGTGCCAGGCTAGTTTGGGTTGGTGTTAGGTTGATGTTGGGTTATGTCTCAAGTTAACATAACCAGACACACATTCATGTTGTGGAAAACTTTATTGATACCAGTTTATTGCTGTATATGGGCTTAATTTTCTGCAAACAATCACCATCTCATCATTCCTATACAGATCAATAAAGAGTCGAGAGTCATGCACCTCTTTTAAGAGCTTAGGGATTAATACAGGCAATTCTATCATAATTAATAACAAGTGACCTGCCTAAGTCCAGGAGATTCAGAAAAAACAGCTCTACTTCATAGGAAATGCTAGTTTCATATTAATGTGATTTGGTTTTATAATTTGTTTCAGTTCTGATTTAATTTTTTTTTTTTTTTTTAGTTAAACCACAAGAAAGCTCCCTCCAAGCAAGGTTTTGCACTACTATTTTCTTAGCAATTGTAAAAAATTTTTTATGCCTCACTCCTCACCGTAGTTTCTCTGAATGCTTTCCAGAGGATGCCAAGTGATGTGCATAACATCTGACACATGCAGTTTGTTGTCTTTCTGATTGTCTTCCCAGAATGAAAATTGTAAGTGCTATAGTGAATTTACTTTTCAAGGAGTTTGGGAATAGAAGACAAGTTTGTTTAACCTTCGATTGAAATTCCTGCTACTTTTCTGATCCATCAGCAATTCTTCCTGAACTAGGCAGTTGGTGGCTGCTGCCTTTTGCTGTTAGTCCTGACAATGGGCAGAAGGCAATAGCTTTTCAGTGTTTATTCATGTTCCTTTAAGGAGCCTTAAATGACACTGTCTTCTGTTAAGGGAGGAGCAGTAAATGAAACAACAAAATGACATGGATCCAGCTTTCTCATAAAAATCAGTTCACCTTGAGGTACTTACTGTTTATATGAGCTCATAGTTTCTGCTATATTTATGGTCATGTTGTACGACTGATGCAACACCTGACTTGTTTCCATTGTATGTGGAGGATATATAGTCCCAGAGCAGGAGCACCATGACTCAGGTGAACCACTGGTGGGACAAACTCCATATGCAGATCTGTTTCACTTGCATTGCTCACATTTTTGTTAGTAGAGAAAGTTTAACTTACCAGTATTGAGCCCACGCGTTCTGAATTTTTTCTTGCCATTCTAAGATTAAGTTATCGTTCTCAGTAATGGTCTGTCTAGATGCAGGGAGCTGGATCTTTTAGCATGATGGATACTCAGCTATACCTGTTCTGGTATGGCAATGTCATATCTTGCTGATGATGGTAACCTCTCTCTCACTTCCCATAAAAAAACCCCTCTGACCAATAGCATGGACTTCAGTTTTCACGAAGGCAGGAACAAAAGTAAGACCCAAACAAAGGTTAACAAGTAATTTTTTATTCTGTTTTTAGATCTTCTTTGGTGTTTGTGTACACGCTAACTTAAAAACCTATTAATATTCATACACAGAGCTTGAATCCTGTAGTCTTACTCAGTTCTACTGTTTTACTCTAAGCCTCTGGTATTCATTGCTCTATGGTTTGGTGCAGAGCCAGGCTTTGGAGTCCAAGAAGGCCATTTTGCAAACTACTAAAATAAGAATTTATCTAGCTTTTGTAAAACCACATGCATTTTCCCCCTTTTCATTTTGTTTCCAAAATTAGCCTTGCAAATGGAGCACTGGGACTGTAATTGCCGAGATTTCTTCCACCATACCTACACCAAAGGTCAAAGATGAATCATTGTCTTTCCTGCAGTAGCTTGGCACCTGACAAGCCTGGTGATTCAAAGAGAAGCCTTTACAGACATTTTCAGTATTTTTTAAGCCTTGCTGATGCAGGTCTAGGTTGTTTTCTAGAAGGTTGAGCTGCTTAACTGGTCTCCGATTTGTGACAGCTGGCCAGGAGTTATGGCCTAACTAGAACTGCCAATCATGGGCTGGAGCCTGGCAGAGAAAAGGAGAGGAAGAGAGAAGATGAACCCGATGGACAAGAAGAGACTGCACTTTCTCTGGGTGGAGATGCAGAGGGATGCTGCATGGGAGTCAGAGATTAGAGACCATAAAGGAAGCATGAAGTTTTAAAGGCAGGTGAAAGAAGGCATTTACAGTTAGTAAGGGGGTAGTTATAGGATGGCACTGTTACTCAGAAAAGGGAAGAAGTAGTAGTTTGCACAGGAAGGAGAAAATAGAGATAACAGTCTCAGGTATAGGTCACATGTCATTCTGAACTGTAGAAATAGGTTAAATGCCAAACCTGACTTCCATTTATTAGAGAAAGCATATTGCAATTAACTCCTGCTCTAAGCATGAAAATGGTTTTGTAATTGTAGCAGTGTACGTATGGATCTGGGTTCATTTTGGTGGTTTTTTTTTTTTTTTTTGTTTGGTAGGTTGGTTTTTTTTGTTGTTTTTTCTTTTTTTGTGTGTGTGTGTGTGTGTGTGTTTTGTTGTGTTTTGTTTTGTGTTTTGTTTGTTTTTGTTTTGTTTAATCTCATTAGTATTCTAGGAAGGGCATTCTGGTGATACTGCTTACGTATGAAACTCCCTGCAGCCTTTACAGATTCTTTCTATCTTGAGATGCTTTGGAAGACCTGAGGGACTGACTAGACAATAAATGTTTACCTGAACTGATAGATTATGTGAGAGAGTAGTTTTGGCTCCAACACATTCTCACTGGTTTTATTTTACATACACTTTATTGTGAAAGGTTCTAATTTATTCATCTCATAATTGAATTTTATATCTTTTCTATTATAGTTATTCTGCAAGTGATGCAGTCCACTGGATTATGGGATTGAGAGTGCTGAATAGAATTTGTTACAGCATACTGTCAGAAAGGAAGAATTTCTTGGTTTAAAACTGATAATCAGATAAGCTCCAACAAAATAGTCTTAGGTGTCTTTTTTTAGTATTTTATGCTTATGACTTACCTGGCTGGGTGCATGTAGAGCTCTTCTAAAAACAGGTATTTCTTTCTTGAAGAGTTTCATCTGACACTGATTTGTACCAAGTACTACCTTACTGACATTTGATATCATACAGAAAGTTGACAGACTGGGTTTTAAATTAAGATGAGAACAAGAAGGGATTGCAGAAAAGAAAGAAGAACTATTAGGGAAAAAAGAGAAAGGCAAGAACTAGAAGTTAAGATCACACAGTCATTTGGGATTGCAGTCACCTTGAGTTACAGAATGTTCTTTTATTCATACTGTTTTAATTGGAGTGTTAAACATTTTAACAAGAATAGTTCATGCATAAGTCTTTCTAGAGAAAAGAATTTTGAAAGGACATGTAATGACAGAGCTGGTAGTGAGAATGCAAAAGAAACTTTATGGGACGATGGGAAGCATTGCAATATACATTAGTTGCCATCTAACTGTTTAGGCAGAGGATTTTCCTTTTATTTTTTTTTTCTTTTAACTGTCTTGAATTATGAATCCTTCTTAGACACCCCCATTAAGTTTTCTATGTACAGTTTCAGACTTTGGTTCCTGGATCCAACTGTGGTGGTATCCTACCATCAAAAATTGCTTTCAGATCAGTTAATTAATTTCTGGTGTTTGTATTTGTATCCTAATGGATATGAGTATGCAACTCATGTGCATTACTGTCACTTAGCATTGAAAGGACTTAACACATCAGCACGAGGCTAGGAATTCTTCTGCATGACAGCAGTTGTGGGAATCACTGCTCATTTTGTCACTGTGCTATATGCCAGCAATACTAACGTAATCCACCTGGGTGGTTTTCAAAGGAATGCTGTTTCTTGCATGTCAATACAATTTACAAGTTAAAAATCTGTATTTCAAACAAACAAAAATCTTGTGCATATTATATTCACTGCTTTAATATTTTTTGCCTCCTTTCTGGATTCTGGTTTCATGTTTATGAGTTGCAGATCTTCCTAATGCTTCCATAAGATAGATCTTCACCTGAAAAGCTCTGTTCTCCATCTCTCTCTTGTGTTTTCAGAGTTGGCATGCTTGGATCATTTCTTGCTTCTTGTTTGCTTAATTATTTGAGGTTCTGAAGAATTTCTGATTGTTTATCTTTGGGGAATTGATGCCAGCCCATTATATAATGCAACTTCAGGAAAGCTTTTGCAAAGGGAAGGCCCTGTGTTTCCCTTGGTGAACGAACTCTGATTCCTGTAGCCAGAGGAGTTCTGCAGTGCAAGACTATTTTGAGTGTCCTATCTCCAACCCAATTAGCCCTACCTTACATTTAGATGGTTCCAGCAGCCCATGGATCATGACACCTAAATGTACATGCTGTTTTACCTCAAAAAACCAAACACAAAGCAACCCTGCAAAAGTTTATCTAAGCAGATCTGAGAACTCGGCTCAGAACATGGTTAGGCACAGGCAAATTAATTCCTGGTGTAATTTCACTGACTCAGGTGGAGCAGCAACAGAAGTTGATTTAGATACATTTTGCTTCCTTTAAAAAGCAATATAAGGAGAGAAGAGAGTCCACAAATAGCTTCACAAATAGTGATGTTCAAATGTTGGGCAAGATCTACAAACTAAAGGAATGGGGACATGAGGAAATGGGGCATTAGGTTAAAATATCAACTCTGCACCTTTTCTTTGCACTGAGTTTATTTTACAAGTATGACCTTAAAAAAAATCTGACTCTAAATAACATTTTCATAATTTTCCTTTCTTCTAGCCAAAACACAGGGTCTTTGACCATTTGTAATTTTATAGTGCCATGTACAGTTAATATTTTAAAATACCTAGTTCTTTAATGCTGACTAGTGTGTATTCTCAGCTACCTTGCTTTCATCAAGAACGAGATATCTAAGTGCAAAACATATAGAACACTTTACAAGAGCTTGGATTAATGGACATGGTTTTTGGAGGACTCCTCTTGTTTCCTTAAATAATACTTTAATAATCTGAAAATAAGGCTGTAAAGGTTGCTTCTACTACTTCAAGTAATCAATATAGCAGTTTTGCTTAAGATGCCAGCCCTGGTACTAGTGAAGAAAGGAATTAAGGCAAGAAAGATTTCCCTGTGTTTTCATAAGCTGATTTGCGGTAACTGGAAATCCGGTGCTAAATGAAAGATACTCAGCTTATGAGATGTAGAAACTGATGGAGAATTAAATATAGTGTGTAGGGAGCTGTAATGATAGTTGCACCAGAAGATTGGGTAATCTTAGGTTTATTTTACCACCAAAACCCTAGGAAGGAATTAATTTTGTCTAACTTTCAGTAGCTCTTTTTATTGTTTCACTGCACCTTTGTAAATGGATTTGAGACAGATTTCACATTCCAAGACGCTTGTTAAAATATTTACTGGTACATGACTAAGATTATTATTTTGGGCAAAATACTCCAAACTATTGAAAAAGCAAGACTTGGAGACAATTGAGATTGCCTTCTGAATAATTGAATTGTTAAGGTGGAAAAAGACCTCTAAGATCATCAAGTTCGACTGTTATCCTGGCACTGCCGTGTTCACCACTAAACCAAGTCCACAAATGACACATCCACATGCCTTTTGTAACACTTCCAGGGATGGTGATTCAACCACTTCCCTGGGGAGCCTGTTCCAATGCCTGATCACCCTTTCAGTGAAGAAATTTTTCCTACTGTACAATCTGAACTTCCTCTGGTGCAACTTGAGACCAATTCCTCTTGTTTTATCCCACGTCAATTGGAAGAAGAGACCAACGCCCAGTTTGCTAAAACTTCCCTTTAGGTACTTGTAGAGAGCAATAGGTCCTCCCGAGGCTGGTTCTCTCCAGGCTAAAGAACCCCAGCTCTCTCAGCCACTCCTCCTAAGACTTGTGCTGCAGACCCTTCACCAGCTCTGTTGCCCTTCTCTATACATGCTCCAGCACCTCAAATTAATTCAGTGATGGGCCCAGAACTGGATACAGCACTTGAGATGTGGCCTCACCAGTGCACTGTACAGAGGGACAATCACTGCTCTGATCCTGCTGGCCACACTATTGCTCATACAAATAAGGGTGCCATTGGTTTTCTTGGCCTCCTGGGCACAAGCTCAAGTTCAGCTGGCTGTAGACCAACACCCACAGGTCCTTTTCTCTCAGGCAGCTTTCCAGCCACTTGTCCCCCAGCCTGCAGCACTGACTGGGGCTGTTGTGACCCAGGGGCAAGACCTAACACCTGCCCTTGTTGAACCTCATATAACTGGCCTTGGACCATCAATCCAGCCTGTCCAGATCCCTCTGCAGATCCCTCCTGCCCTCCAGCAGATCAATGCTTCCCCTCCAGTACAATGAAGGCAACTGTTTAAAATGGGTCTTAAACATCTTGTGGAAATTGGCGTATAACCAGAAAAGACTATTTCTGACAAAAGAAATTGTTTTTGTGAGCCCCCGGTTGTCTGACTTTCTTTGTTTTCCCTTGGATCTATCTAAGAGAGAGGTTATCTTCCTTTCTGGGCAGAAAGGTTATCCTTCTTGTAAGGAGTCTGGGTAACTGGTTCGTTGAGGATTTATATGGTATTATTCCTATGCACCATGGCTTCCTGATGTTTTTCTGGGGATCAGCAGGGATTTTTCCTGCCCCTTTTCCATCCTACCCAGTGAGGCAGTGCTCTTGCAGTTGATAGCTGTCTCAAGGTTTGTTTGCCTTCTGTTGTCCCGAGTCTCCTAAAATAGTTGCAAGTAGAGAGGAACTGAAATCCAAGCACATGGGTGCCCCTTGTGACATCAAATTGTTAAGTACTTGATCGGTGTGCTTTTGTTTAGGCTGTCATTGTCTTGTTTAGGCTTAGGAGGAAATTTGCTCTTAGAATGGTACAGCTGTCTATTGTTTGAGTTTTGTGGATTTGTTTGTTTGTTTTGTTTGGGTTGGAGTTTCTGACTGATTGGTTTGGTTTTTGTAGTGGTCTGTAATATCAATCATGAGCCTTTTCAGTTTTGTTCAAAGTATTATCTAAATAATCCAGTGCCATTTCACAGACTTTAGCTTCTTCCTTTGGCTCATTACATTTCTGTGGGATTTTTACATGTGCGTGAAATACGAGTTATGGTGCTGTGTGGAATAGATGTTGTCAATAAGATCTCTGTAGTGCTTTTGCCTATGACTGTGGGAAGCTAGTCTTAGTGGCCTAACAGGAAATTTGTCTGGCTAAAATTCACCTGCTTTAGACATTATACTCTACCACCTCTCCTTACGCTTGTACAAGAAAATGATATGAGCCTCTTCTGTGTAGAATATGGAGATAAAAGGTATTTTCTGCCATCACCTGCCTACCTCCCCAACCTTTGTTAGTCCCTTCAACAGGAGTACTATTTCTGAATCTGGGGGGGAAAGGGGTAGTAATTTAGAAGCGAACACAGCATCACAATTTTCCTACTTCACACCTTTCATTTGTATGTGCAGAGAATTGTAGCAGAAACAAGTATAAAATCAGGTTCTGTTAGTTGTTGAGGGGGGTCTCCATCACAGCTGAAAGAATCAGAGGTTTTGAGGGAGCTTTGGCCTGAGCTCCCTTCTGGGTTGGGGGTTACCTTGGCGTCCTTCACAGCACTTTGAGGAAGGCACAGGGAAAGCAAATCACATGAGGATTTTTCGAAACAGCTTCCGGCAGTTTTAACTATGATAGGGGATAATCAGTGGCTGTTAAAGTCTGTTTGAAAAAAAAATCTCTGGTTGAAATTTGACATCATCTTTCTGAATGAGGACTGAAGAGAGAAATACTAGCTTTGATCTTATGAAAAATATGGAGACTGGAGGCTGGCATTTAACTGAAGGCATTCAAACTGTAAAATTCCCCAAATATTGTGTAGCAGACACTTGTCACACTATAAAAGTAGTAAATAATCCTATTATGTGCTATAGTTGAATTTATAAAGGCTGAGTTATGGGCCTAATTCAAACCTGTTTATTCAGAAAAGCAGAAATTGTATTTTGAAATTAAGTCTGCACAAACTGGAATCTGAATCCATTGAAACAGATACTGTGTATTGGAGTGAGCAAAACTTCCATTGAATCATACTGTATCATGCACTGAGCATAACGTGTTGTATAAGGAGGTGTGTATTTAGTGGTCACCTGTCAGTTTATACCCCCATCAGGGGCTTCCTTAAGCAAGTGAACTTTGAGAAGCTTGTCTTTTTCTAGATACAAATTACAGGAAAACATCAGTTTAAATCGTGGCATAAAATGCATTAAAAGTTGGAAAATATTCTAGTCCTTTTTAAAATGTCTAAGCCATCCTTGCTCTGTAAACTGCTTTCCAGTGATTGATGGCAGGTGGCATGGGGCTGTTAGCTGATGGAAGCCTTAAATAGTACACTAGACAACTTCAGATATACCTGACATTGGAAGGTAGGGCTTATCAGCAGCTCTGTCTTGTTTTCTGAGGAAAGGGCATAAGTAGTATAGTATAGGAAATACAGATATTAGGCAGTTTCATTTTTTACCTATGTAACTGTCAGACCTGAACAAACTTTGAACACAGATGGGAATCCAGTCCCGTTTGCTTAAACAGAGGCAAATGATAGTCTAAAACTTTCTGTATAGTTAAAAATGTCCTGATAATCAAAGGCATGGAGTGCATACAGTATTAATTTACTCACTTCATCGGTACTCTAAATTGCTTCTGATTCAGGAATTTAAATATGAAATGAAACCATATTTGTTTTGCAGGTATTTATTTTGGACATTCTTAGAGCCTTTTTGATTAGTCACATTCTCTTTTTTTCCTGCCTTTTGTTAAGTTTTTATGCTTTTCTTTGTTGTTTTTCTTTGGGTGAACCTTCATGTCTTGTGACTTGTTCATGTCTTGGTAGGGTAACATAGTGGCATCCTCTTCTCTCAGTTTTCACCTGTTGTCTACCTTCACAGCCACCATTGTCTGTCTCTTTTCTCTCCTGATTCTTTGCCATATTATGACAACAGTTTTGATGGAATGTGAACTAAAAGGGCAATAATGGCAAATGATAACTTTTTTAATATCCAGAACAAACATCAGGTACTGCAAGTAATTCATAGTACTTGAGATTAGCACTTGGCCAAATAAATGCTAAGTCCAAAATGCTGTGCACTTTTTCTGTGATGTAAACTTTTAAAAATCCCATACTGTATTAGTTTCTCTCTTGATATACCTTCTACTGAGTTTTAGGTTGAATTCAAGTTTTTTGCCTTGCACTTTCCTTACAAATCTACTTAATTTTAAGTTATGAACAGTATCTTAATGTCAACTGTATTCCACCTGAAGAATGGAACTGGTAATTGTTGAAGTGGAAAGAGTGTTTGTGGGAGATGGATGAAGTTCTTTGGATTGTTATCAGAGTACTTAGAAACCTTTGTATTTAAACCTGTATCTCTGCCTTTCCTGTGATACAAACACAGACATTAACAGTGATAATACTTCACTTACTCCTTAACCTTGTTCATGCCAGTCCAGTGTCCTGACCGTGATCAGTTCTTTTTACACATCATAGTTATCCATGGAGGGTAATTCTATTAATAAACACATTGCCAGATGGGTTAGATTTTGAGTAAAAACTACTGTGAAGTCCTCTGCTGTGCTTTATAAAGGTGAACAGGTTTCAGTGGAGGAAGAACCCCTAAGGTAGAGCCAATTTCTGCATTGTTGTAGCAGAACAGAGCAGTTATTCCTGGGGAGGATACTTTTTGTCTGCTTTCTGCAGTCGGTTGAACAGAGGTCAGATTTGTCGGAAGCTGCTTAATTGTACAGGCAGCACTGCTCAGACCATGAAGCACAGCTTCATGCTGTTCTCTCAGCTGTCTGCTCCTTCTGCAATGATTGGCTCTGCTTCTTTTCAACTGTGAACATCTCGCTACAGGCCTTCCTGTGATCATGCTGCCTTATGGCTTGAGACCAGTGTGTGGGCACTAATCACCATCTGGAGAGAGGATGAGATTCAGGGCCAGCTGAACTTGGCTGTAAGTAGCATTCGAAGTGGGGCATGGGAGGCTGTACACCAGGCCACCGTTCTTTTATATTGAAAAGCTTCATTTTACCAGTCTTCCCTGGCAGGCAGTGGCTCTGCAAGTGCCTACAGGACCTGTGGGAGTTGCTGCTACTGGGGCAGGAGCAGCTTGTACTGATCAGCCACTCCTTGCTTCAGCCAGTTCCTCAGGGCTCTGTGGAGCAAACTGCTATGGAGTAGAACAGCCCCTGCACAGAGGAGCAATAAGTCAGCAAAGAAGGTTTTGCCTCAGTAGGAGTCTAGTGGGCTATATTTTGCCTCTCCAAGAGGCAGTTGCCCCTGCCGAGTTTGCAATTGCGTCCCCACCAAAAACATGCATATCTGTAGACTACAGGTTTCAGTAAACATAATAATGCATGTCAGAGTATTTAGTACCGGAATGGTTAATTTCCCCATTGCTGTTAGTTGGGGATGAGGGCTAGTATCACATTCTTGTGATTTTTTTTAATCCTACTTTGGATGCTTCCATAACTTAGAAAGGAAAATGAAGTTGTATCAAGTATCATACCACTATTTTCCATTTGTTAAAGACATACTTCTACAACAGAAATAACTTACTACCCCATAGCTTGTCTTACAATCTGCCTCTGTTTTCCTTTGCTTCACTGGGTCCAAGAGTATTTGCAGGGGAGAGGCAGGAAAGGAATGCAACTGCTAAGCTCCTTATGGCCCACATCACTGCCTGGCAGCATTCTCCAGCTGTTAAGATGGATGGTTTATGTATGTGGAAGTAGAGGTAAATTGTTTTCTCTGTGAGATGTATGGTTTTAATAGGAAATGCGTGTGCCTTATTATGTGAAGTTTTATGCATTTATGAATGGAAGCATTTGAATTATGTTCCAATGACCCATCATATATCCTGTTTGTTCTGATTTCAGTTAAGTTGTGATAATCCAATAGAATGTTTTTCTGAGTACTGGAGTTAAAATATGGTGCTGTCCTTATTTTTCACGCAGCGCAGATATGTACTTGAAAAATCATTTGTTCACAAGGGTTAAGAATGACTATGCCCTTGATAAATCTATCTTGAATAGCAATGAATAAACTGCAAAAATTTAGGATTAATTCTAATATGAGTGTTTTATCAGAAATATCACAAGCCTTGCTTCCTTTTGCTTTCTTTCTCTCTCTCTCCCTCTTAAAAAATGAAAAATTCTTCTGAAAGATATTTCATTTCTGCCTAGGTTTTCTTAAAAGATCTTAGATGCTGTGCTACTTCAGAAACAGAATTAAATCACTTGGATGAAAATTAAGGGAATTTCATGTAATCTCTGATGAAATCCCAAAGTAACTAAGTTGCAGGTACCCCAAAACGTGCCTCCCTGTTTTCCTATGTTAGATTTCTTATTTTAGTAGATTAGGTAATATATTTGATCTGTTACAGGTAGTACTGCTGGCAAAATCTGCACTTATGTTTTCTGTAGAAAGATCTGTATTCTAACATTTTTTAATTTTGTGAAACGTGTACCACTCAAGCTGCAATTAGCATAAATTCAGTCTGTTCCAGTGTCCCTGAATATGTGCAGTGCCAGGATTACACTGATCGATCAGAACTTCTCCTGCAATTGCTCCTTGTACATAGCAGGAATCACACCAAGATAAAAAGTACAGAAGGAAGTAACACATGAGCGCACATTCCTCCTAAAACTTGAGATGCTTGGAAAATACTAAAGAGTTCTTAATTTTAGAATCCTGTGCTACTATGGCTATGAAATCCGGTTTAAATATCTGTCTTCCAAACACCCTTACTACTTGGTCCTCCTGAGAAATAATGGCCTGCTACTTCTGTGGCATCAGTAATTCAAGCAACAAAAGCTGGTACTAAACTATATCTAGAGCTGTCACTATTAAGTATTGTTCTGCATAAAGAAATTTATATTAAAAGCCCAGGCACTTTTACTCTGAATTCATACGTTAAAACAATGCTAATGTTGCAAAACTTAGGAAGTCAAAAGTTAAGAAATACTGCAGTCGCTTTTCTCTGCAATCTTAAACTGATATTTATGTGCATAAACACTATAGTGCACTATTTTATTACATAGTTTTTCCTTCCAAAATGCTCCAGCCTCATTAAGCACATAGAGTGAAAGTTGTATAGTTCGTTGTTGCAGAAATGAGGTGTGTGGTGAAAAGATGAGGGATTTGTTAGAAGAATGATGGCACGGATAAAACAAATAAATGCCATTCTTATCCCTTGTAGTTTCTTCCTGCATCTGCCACAGAATAACTTGGGAAGTTTCTTAAATTTTTATAAGTTGTCACTTATTATAGGTCTTATTTTCTACAAACCTAACTCAGGTCTGTTGAATGTGCTGAGTTCTCACAACCACAGCTGATGTCTAGTGGTGTTTTACTTTGAAATACAAATTGCTTTAAATTGCTATATGATCTGATAAATCAAAGTTTGTATTTCAATTTAGGCTATGAATTCTTGTGGTTTTCAATTTTGCAGGACCTTGGTTCCTTTGTCTGTAAAATAGGGACAGTAATAAAATTGACTGGAGTAGCTGAGGTGGTTAGAGAATACTGTAGAAACACCAGGAGAAAAGTAGCAACTCTGTATTCATCCTAGGAAAGACTGTTGTGTAATTAATAAAGGCAAGGGCCAGAATTTGAGTGAGCATAACCAAGAGGTTATAACTCACTCTCTGAGCTCTGTCTATCCTGAGTGCTGAATGAGACATGAGTCCAACTGAAAAATTCTATGCATATAATGAATAACTTTATCATAACCTCTCTGTACACTGGGGGTGAATTTAGACTTCTGTTATTGCCTGTTCTGAACCCCTGGCTCTTCAACTTGATGTCCTTTTTCGCCTTACATGTTTTATTTTCTGTAATGAAAACTTTGTAAATAAAGTATGAGAATATATGAGTGGATATGCATCTGGATATAAATTCCTCCAAATATTTTCTTACATGTAAAGAATATATAGTGTGGACATATAGATGGCCCTTCTTCCAAAGGAAGTCTCAATTTGTTACTGCTAATAACCAGGTTGCATTCACGCTGAATGAACAGCTGCAGAGAATTGGGATACTGGAGATGATGCTTCCCTCTGAGTTGCTACAATGAACTCTTGGTGCTTTGATTTAAAGCACTGAAAATCTCCAAAGGAATGTGTCAGGACACCGGAGGATTCTTTTCCATTTGCAGCACAATGGAGAAAATATTCTTAGGCTCTCCAGAGAGATAAATATGAGATTGCAATACATTAATTGTATTTAAAATGAAAGTGTGTTGAAAGCGCTCTATTGAATATTAAGCAGATCCTATTGTAATGTACCTCAGATCAGAGTATAGGATTTTCCCTTAATGCTTTGCAAGCTACTGCTTATCTTAACTGCAGAAGACACTCTACACTAAGGCTTATTTTGGCTATAAATTTAAGGATCCTGAATCTAATATGGCCTGTAGGATGACTGAGCTACTGTAGTACTTGCTGAATGATTCATTGAGTGAAGTTCACGTCATCTTCAAAGAAAAATACTTTTCCTTTCTGCTCAATAAACAGAAGGAGCTGTGAATATGAGTATTGACAAGAGGCTAAAGGATTCAAGTGGATAATGTGTAAAGGGAAGAGAAAACACATCCATCATGTTCATGCAGTAGGTAAAAAGTGGTATTACTGTAACAGTTTTCCAAATGAGAGTGCTTTACACTAATGTATACCTCATACCCAGATTGAGCCCAAGATTTTTTTTTAATTCATAGACAGTATAAGATCTATATAGGGGAAATATATACAGCCAAGTCAGACACACAGGAAATCCAAATGTCAGAAATGGACTCTGCAAATTTATGTATTGTGTAGTAATCAAATGAAACACATTTCAAATAATTGAATACATACGATTTCAGTGAACAATTACGATGCATGGCATGATGCATAGGGTTTGAATCCAAAGCTTCAGGGCTAGATTTACAAGCTTTGTTATTTTGTGTTGATGCAGTTACTATTAGATTGCAACTAGTATTGTTTTCCCTGGCAGTAGCAGCAGTAAATTGTTATTCTGTGTGAAGAGTCATAATGGGGAGCTGTACAGCACCACAGCCAGAACACCAGTTCTGCAGGTAGCATAGTGAAGCATCTGGATTTGGGAACTAGAAAATCAAGCAACTGAGTTTTGAGTCTGTCATGTTAGCATTGGTGGATGGGGAGCTGTACAATGTAAATGGAAGGTAGTAACACCTAAATTCCTTAATAAGAGCTTCGGCATATCTCAAGCCACATGTTTCATGTGTTTGAATTGGGCCAAAGTTGGGCACATTTAAATGGGACTAGAAAATACACGAATTGTTTTCAGGATTGCTAAATGTTCAGGTCCTCCTCGGCCTACATTTCCAGAAAGACCAAGTCACTGATATATGACTGATGTTGCAGGTTTGAATGTCTCCAGGGTAGATTCATTAGACCAGGTGCCTCTGCCTGCCATATAGAAGAGAACTGATATCATTACATCAGTTACAAATAATCTTATTGATTTTTGCAATAAAGTTTGTGTTGAATTTTGATTCTTCTCCATAGTAGTTCCTTTTCTTCTACTGAGTGGAAATGGGAAAGCTGCAGCTTGTATGACCCGCAGCACTACCAGCAGCACTCAGCTGTAAAAGTGCCAGGCCTTTATCCAGGAATCAGGGCAGCTCAGTGTTTCAAGGCTCTGTAACTCTTTTTTTCCTAGATTAAACTTTCAGAGCATAGCTGCCTGTTATTCACTAGCCTTCTCTCAGGCACACTAATTTTCACCCTTTATATCAAGTCTTAGCGACCCATCCTGTTGAAGCTCATCCCCTTTATACAGTCTTTCAGTTACTCTGCCTAAAGCCAGCCAAGTCAGACCATGTGTATTTCAGGCAGGCATCTAATCAGAGTGATTTGTAGGCACTTTGAGAGGAACCAAAGTCCAACTGGTACCCCAGTGATAAAAGCCCATTGATTAATCCCAGGGCTACACTTTACTGTGATTTGCCATTTGTGCAGAATAAATAAAACATGATCCATTTCACGGTCAACTGCTGGAAAACAGTTGCTTGTTAAATTCTCTCATAAAAGTGAGAGAGGGAGAAAGAGGACTTGTCTGGGATTCTACCCTAGCCTTTTTTCCCCAACTAAGATTGTTATTTGGTAGGTTTGGTGTCCCAGAAATGTTTCCTAATGAGTACATGATTTAATATAGTAGATGCCAGTGGATTGATTTAATTTTTTGTAATCGGTTTAGACAGGATTATATATCTATCCATAAATAGCTTTAAGTGCACGATAAGCATATCAAAGGCCTGGCTGGCAAAGCGAACACAATCTTTCAGGGAGGCCCAAAAAATAAGAAACTCAAAACGTGACCTGCTGCATAAGTTACTGCTTTGTGTCTATGAACATTTGACTGCCATGAGGCCTTTGCATTTATGTTTTTTTTTTCCTTGAGAAATCTTTTGCCAGAGAAGCAGCAAAATATTTATTCAGATATAATTTAAATTCCTATTTTTTTTCTCTTGCTAGTTTATTTATAACCTCATTGTATTATAAAGAGGGCTAAAAATTGTCTCTTAGGAATAGATGATTTTTTTACATAGTCCACCTTGCATTACACCTTGTGGCTATAGTCCTTTGGCCTAAGAATCAGAAGTGATTTTCTCTACCATAACCACTATAGAAAGAGGATAATTCGATCAGGTGATTGGAGAAAAAGAGTAATTTGGATCCCTTTTTCTAATTATTTTGCCTTAACTATACATGAAACTTTATGCGAATATAAAGGAACAGGACAGTACTTGCTGCATCCTGAGAGAGAAATATATTATTGAGGAGAAACAGTCCATTAATTTTTTTGTGGGTTTTTATATGCAAACATTATTTTGCAGACTCTAGTTTGCTGGTAAGATGCCTTCATGGTGACAGCTGACATCCTGAGTCCAGGATGCTGGTGAGAGATTGTAGAGCTCTCTCAGGATACCTTTGCAGCCAAATATGAGATTTTTCATTGCAACGATAGCTGAACGGTAGAAAAGAACAAAAAGGACTTCTACGCTTGGCAACCACAGGACTGCATGATATGAAAGGAAATGTTATGGTTGGAGCAATGAGTGCAGAAATGGCATGTCATTTTATGGCTTGAAGCTAGAATGAGGCTCTTGTGGAGAAGGCAGGTAGTAATTTCCACTACCAGGCAGAGCTGATGATGAGCATCACTGGCCAATGGAATTCTTTAACTGGTGACTACAAGCCATGACTGAGTGTGCCACAAAGAAAGAAATAAGAAATAGAAAATTGTATTTTTCCACTAAGTGATTTAGTAGAAAGGCAGGTGGAAAAAATAAATCAAAATACCATTATTTTAAGTACTGTAAGAAAATTGGCTTTAATTTTAGTGTACTGTGGATTTTCTGTTTCTGTTATCCTAAGTAGTGCTGTGTTTGAGAAATAGAGGTTGGTAACAATCAGTTATGTTTGACATTCCAGCTTAGTGTTATAGCATGAGAGAATTGTTTAAGTGCCCAGAGCAGGTGGGGTTTCTCCTCTTGGATTTTCTGGTATGTATTCAAGCTAGTTTTATTCTGCAACATTATTAAGCTCACATAGGTTTTGAATCAGTCTTTTGTTCCTGCCAACAGCACATGACAGAGGAGTCAGAAAGACACACAGCTTAATCTGGAAGGAGTTGTTCACAGTTCTGAAGAGACATTTATGAATGCAACCATCTCCAGAAGACATGAGCTCCTCAGCCTCTAAATCAGCCCAAAGGAGTTCCAGATGCTCAGGCTGAAACTGGAGACTTAAAGATCTGAATCAATTTTCATGTCTGAAAAGGTTTGCCTTCTGCGTGGCCGGGCAGACTATAGGATCAATTCAGAACTGTAGGGAACCTTTTGTCTCTCCCATTTTTCTCTCTGCTCAGTAGCTAGAAGAGTAGGTAACACATCATTCAGAGCTAGCAACACTGATGCTAATGATGGCACGTCATTTTAGAAGAAAGGGATGTTTTGTTGGCAGCATAGCTTTTTACTTTATGGTTTGGGTATGTTACATGTAGCAAGATATATCTAATGATGTCAGCCATGAAGGTAATATGAGAGCTTTACCTAGGTTTGTGACAGCTGTCAAAATTTGTTATCAGACTCATACCCACATTTTATCTTTCTTTAGAGTGTTTCAGTCCAGTATTTTAGAGATCTTTATATACTTTTATGACACTGTCTCAATACTTCTTAGCTAGGAATTTTGGGAAGTTAAAAACCCTAACCCTTTCTATGCATTCAATGGTTCTTTGTTCCATACAAATGAAGAATACTATGAAAAAATTAAGTTTTTCTGGGCTTTTAATTTTGGTCATTAAAAAGATAAATCTGATTTTTCCATTGATTCTTGGGGCTGCTTGGGTACCTGTACACCAAATTACTGTCGCTTAAACAAATCTTATTGAAGATAAATTCTTTGCTGTGTTCCTCAATGCAATGTTAGGACTACATGGCCTTGCTGGAAAAACAGCCTACTAATATGAGTTTGGTAAACATCAACGTCTTCTTTCTACTTTTCCAGCTGGCTACCAATATTGTATTTCTTGTAATGGAGGCTGTTCCTTTTCTAATGAGCATAATCGTTGCAGTCTTTCCAGGACTTCCTTCTAGTGAACTTAATGACACTGAATTGTCCAAGGGTGAGAGGGCACTTCACCACCAGTCTGCCATTGCAGGTGTAGCAAGCTTGACTCATTAAGATAATAAAAAACACTTTATTTTTTCCTGAAGTCCTTCCTATTAACATACACCAATTAAACTCTCCATACAGTGAGGACAAAGAAAGTGTGTATCTTAGCAATGGTACTGAACTTGGCATTCATGTTGGTAGTGGAAAGAACCTTTGAATCTGTAGAAATATTTTCCTTTTTAGTTTGTCCGTTTAGATCTCATGTGTAGATGCTTGTTGACTTCCATGTTAGAATTCCATGTTATGTTGCTTTATAGTTTATTGTCTCTACTCTTGGCAGCAGTTAACAGGCCACTAGAAAGACTAAGCAATGTGGCTAAGCAATTGAGCTTTACAGAATGGTGCCGCTAATCCATGGTAATTCTGAATTACTAATTTAATTTACAAAAATTAGGTGTCCGTCTTAGTTTCAGAACTAATTGGCAATTATTTTAGTCCAGCATCTCTAAATACATTCTAAAAAATTTATTCCAACCTACTAGTGACAGGATTTCGAATGCTTTACCTTACTTTCCCTTTCCCCTCATCTCAATATGCTTCTGCAATGATATTGAACTTGGTATTAAAGTTGTTAGCAGAAAGAAGCTTTGGATCTGTAGAAACATTTTCCTTTTTTGTTTGTCAATGAAAACATTTTTCCACATAGCTGTTAGCAGGGAAAGTGAACCTAATTAAGGCATTAATTGCACATTCTCTTAAATCTTCTGTAAGGACAAAATCAGACCCAGAAATAATTCTGACTTCTTACTAATGTTTTCAGGTTTTTTTCTGAGCTCTGTGTCTTTTTTTTTTGCATGTCTGCTTTGCATGCTTGAAGCATGAGATTTGCTTTGCATGCTTGAAGCATGAGATTTGCTTTGTGCAAGATGCTTTAGGAAGACTTGTATTTTTTAAGTCTATTACCAACTGATTAAGGAACCACCTGGTCTGATATGGAGGACTTCTCCCTAGATGACCAACTGTGTGAAAAGACCTTGTGAGGTAGCTGATAAGGAGCATCCTGATCACTCAACTGGAACTGAAGCATCACCGACGACATCGTTGAAGAGTGCATCCATGCCTACCAAGTGAACTCTGTTCAAGATTCTATTGCATGCAGTATTCTTGCTGAAACACGAAGCTTCTTTTGGGAGATCAGATCTGCCATCTTTATTCCTCTCAGGAACTCTGCCATCCGGTAGGTAAATGTGGGGTACTAGTTGAAATCAGATATGGTATAGAAGTACATGTTAGAAAAACACTTGAAGGAAAAAAATGTGCACTGGAGGGTTTTGTCATGGTGATGTGTCTAATTATATTTTCGCTTCTTAGCTGCTACTCTCTCTTTTATAGGATCACAAACCATGGCTTCAGATAAGCTATCGATACTGCCAGGATAAGAAGGTCCCTGGCATCCAGGGTTTGTGTTGTGATGCATCCATAATCTGGACACACATGTAGACAGTACACAATCAAAGAAGAACAAGGGTAGGAAAACACCACATTTTTTAATAACTAGTTTTATTCTGAAAGTGCAAAATCAGGATTTTCCATTTTGTAGGAAGTTTCATGTCTTCAAAGTATGTCTTGTCTCAGTGCAAACATAAGAAGGGAGATTTTGGAGGGAAAAAAGTCTGTGAAATGCCTTCCTCAAACAGTGCAATTGTGGAGAAACTAGGTTAATATTAAATTAAATGTAAATTATGTTTTGAATTGATTTTATTTTGAGCAACTGTTTTGAAAACAATGGTTTGCAGCATAATCTGCATATTTTTCTATATTTGAGTACTCTGTATAAAGATGAAAACTCTGAGAACAGGCATTTTCCAGTGGGGGGAAAAAACATTAATGCCATACAAATCCACAGTTGGGAATTTTTGAAAAGCCTCAATTTTATTTGAGACATTGTATCTTGGAACTTGTTCTTGGTCTCCACTAAGGGCTGATTTCAAAATGTCAGCATGAGGAGGTCTGTAATCCCCAGAGAAGCCAGTGATAAGAGCACACATAAATCACATGGCTCCTAGGCTGGAGGGGAGGAGAGATGATATCCCTTGAATTACAAATAAGAAATATTAGCTAAGCTAAATAAATGACATCCTAGTTTCTTCCTGTCAATGTAATGGAGAGGTCAGGGACAAAAAGAAAGGTTACTTACAGGAACTGGCCAGCAAGGTAGACCTTTCTGAAGATTTGCATTAACTCATTGCTATGTTTAAGACTTCCAGTATGGATTTTTTTTTTTTTTTGAGACACCTTTTATCTTTTCAAGCTCCTTCAGTCTATGCAATAATTTATTTTTTTCACACAAGTAGTTGGCCTTTAACTCTTGAGAGAAATAGGGTGGATTTGTTGAGCCGATTTAGAATTTATGCTTTTGGATGCTTCATTTGCTACCCATGATTCTAGGCAGAAGGTTTTTTTTTAATTCTCCCAAAGTCTACCTGTGTGTGTTCTAGTATCTCCTCTTATCTACTTGAGTGATCCTCTCTAGTGCTGCTTTATGCAAGCCACAGCACAGCTAAACTCTTAGAGATTGAATGAGTGACAGCATGTATTTTCAAGGTACACTAAATGAGAAATGTGCAATTTAAGCAAAGCATTCACACATTTGAATGAAGGACTGAAACTGTTGAAACAGCAGCTGCTGACAGGAAATTGATGTACCAGTTGCTATTTACCTAGCAGAAATTAGTTCTCTGTGATCAGTTTTACTAAACTGGATAGAAAAAGTAAGCATTCCCTCAAGAGAGTTAAAAAAAAAATGTTCCCTTCAAAGTTAAGAGTTAAACATGCTTCTTCCCTGTGTCATTGCTATTTTCTCATCGTGTCCCTTGTTGGTTTTTTTCCTGAAGTAATACCACTATAAAATAGACTAATAAGCTTTTCTAGTTGGCATTTAGCCCCATCCAGAGCCTCCCCTTGCACTTTTGGATCAATGAGTCAGTGACAGAAGATCCACAAGAGGAGTTGCTTCAGTCAGAATGTTTTTCTATGGGGCACAGGCAAATGTAGCCGGGCTCCATTGTTCATTTGCTGAGGTCACAAGCCAGACACCCTGCAGTACAGAGTAAAGTTGTGTTTGAATAAAAAAGAGTTGTAAGGTTGTTTTCTATTCCAAATTGGTAACTTTTTCATAAATCAGACAAGTCGCTAGTGAATCTTGCTGTCATAGAGAGGTTCAATTGGTTTCACACTCAAATGATTCAGGGTTGCTTGATCTGTCAGAGTTTTCCCTACTGAAGTTTTCCCTACTGAAAATCCTTACAGATTTTCCCTACTGTAAATTATTATTGGTTATTAATATAGCACAGCAGTATGCAAGATGCACCACACTTGTTAACTTTGCCACGTTAGTCTGTGTCTCAAAGCATTTGAAGCCTGTTTCTAGAAGGGAGAAGATCTGCATTTGTCAAATACTTTGAACTAGAGAGGATAAAAGAAGCTCTTTAAGGCTAAGATACGGTTTTTAGGAGACAGTTTTCTAGTAGCACAGATCTGGTGTATAGTCCAAAGGGCGGGCAACCACTCCCCTTCCTATTAAGCAATAAAAGACCGGGGGCTGAAGACACTTTTGCTCAATGGGAATCCAGTGGTTGCAGCTCTTCCTAATTCTGCCCAGGCTTTCATATACATGTGAGATTAGATATGTGATACTTAAATATAAAAAGTGCCTGATATTACTACGAAAGACCAGGGTGGATCTATATTAAGGCCAAGATACCTATTAACTGGGAGATGTTCCAGGGTCTGGTGTTTTTGCAGAGTGAAGGCTCTTCAGTAGTTCACTAAACCAGCTTTATCTTACCTGTCTACTTTTCTAGTGCTATGTAAAGCAGATGGATTGTGGGTTTCAGTCTAGCTATAGTAAATCTACCGGGGAACTAACCCTGGAACTAATTGCTTGTATTTTTCAAGTCTGTGTGCCTAAAATTAAACACTTGTATCCACATCAGTCACTTTAGGCGCTGGAAGGGAAAAATAGGTCTTGCTTTTCAGAGCAGTTAATTCAGTGCTGGGACCTGCAGTACCAACGCAACAATTGCTGGTAGGTGAAAGTACTCAGCACTTAGAAAATTCAGGATTCTAAGCAAATTTTCAATTGGCATGTTTAAATGCTTGGGGCACTGTTTCTGTATAATAATTTTTTTCTTTTTCTTCTTTTTAATTTCTACACACACTTATTATAGGGATATTTCCTTTCTTTTGGTCTCTTTTTCAGTTGTCGCGAATCTAGCTTATTGTTAGTAAATCACAAGAGATGAGAATAATGGAAATATGGCCGGACTGGAATATTGAGAGGTTGCCTAGCCCATCAGCTCTTCCTAGTGAGGTGCACTGATACCAAAGCCAAGATATGCAACAGAGCACAAAGTAAAAAGCTGTTCCTGCCTTGTTAGCTTGGGCTGTGTATCCATGACTGTGTTTGCAGAAGAAAACAGTGCTACCAGGAGATGATAAGGGGATATAGTCTGAAAGAAAACCAAGCTGAAGCAGCAGTGTATCTCTCCATACCTCAGAGATGGGAGGCCTCAGCATCAACTCTTACTTTCTCTTTTTTTTCCCCTCATAGTCCTACCCCAGTTTGAAGGCACTGCTGGTAGAAGGTACCTTCAGGGCTTCAGAAGGACATGGAGACTGAGTCTGCAGGTTGGACATGATGATGAGGATGCATGAACACAGAAAGAAGGTACACGTGATGGAGACAAGTGGAGTAGGGAATAAGGAGTTATAAGGCAGGCAGAACACTCTGACAAGGAGACGATGTTTCACTAGGGCTTCTCCCACGAAAGGTCAAATTTTTTTCCCTCTGCTTTGTAATGGGTTCAGCTTTATCTAAGCATTCTTGAAAAACCTTTGCCTATGAAATAGCATGGCAGCGTAGGCATTTGAGAACAGTTTAAGCAACCTATTCCTTACTTTACTATCCATAATATTCATAAAGTTTTCTCAGATACGCCTGTCCATCCACAGCCTCTCTCCTATTAGTGCCATTGCCTCCGAAAGAAGTGTTTTATTAGTCAGAGCACAGCATACTCTCACTTTGTTTTCAGCGTTTCAGCATCTCACTCAAGTCGTTCTTGTCTTTGACAGTGTCTTTGACATGTATGAGCATGATTTTAATGGGCCAAATTGTTTCTGGCATTGTGACAAATGAACCTATTAACTTAATTTTTCAAACTATTACAGTTCCTAAAGCTAGACTACAGGTTTCCAAGAATATCTAGAATTTTAGAAAAATTATGAGTTTTATTAATTCAAAGCACTAAACAGCGGAAGAGTTTTTTCTATATATATCTTGCCATAAAGAATAGCGAAATACATACAACTCATGATTATGAGCTTTTCAGCGTTGCTCAAAACCCTATTAAATTAACATGCAAAGCTAAGACAGCACTACCACAGCTAAGGTAGAAGTTCAGAGTGCTGGTTACTTGCTGTTGTTACCTGCTGGCCAACAAAAGTGGCAGTACTGTCACAAATGTTTTCATGGTTAGTAGCATGCTAGTCAGGTAGCTGAATTACTTATGCTCAACTGCACTCTTAAGCAATGGATCAAGATTGGTGGTGTGAATAAGCAAGCTTGTTACTGAACAGATGAGTAAACAAGTAGTGTCCTGTCTGTTTCCTAAATGGCATTTTTTATTTCCCACCCAATTATTTCAAAACCTCTTCATTCCATCCCTTCAAATACTGGAAAGCATGCTCTTTTTAAACAGCAAAACATGTTCAAATGTGGCAAACCCTCTTTTGGGAAACAGCTGTGAATGCCATTGTGTGCTCATATTACTGTTTGTGCTAAGTGCTCCTCTCTTAGTTCTGTAACTGAAGACAGAAACAGGTATTTTTCTAAAAAGCTGTGGAGTTTGCCAGAAGAATGCTGAGATGTGCATTTTAGGAACATCTTAATGTGTGGTAGTCAGCTGGAAATGAAATTGAGGATAAGGCCTATTAGATAAGGGGTGATAAAAAGCACTGCACACTTGCTTTCATTCATTCAAGGACACAACATGAAACCAAGAACAACTTTTAGTGCACAGCAGCAGAACAAAGGCATCTAGAGAGTACATGAAGCAGACACCCTCCTTAACAACTTCCTCTACTTGTTAAAGGATCAGAGACCCACCTCAAAGAAATTCTGCTTAAAGGTAGAATCCTCACCTCTGGAATTTCTCCTGCCTACTGGTGTCAACAACTGTTATGACCAGGTCCATGGAGAAGGTGGGACTGTATAAGAACAGCAGCTGCAACATAACAGACTTCAGACAATTATACCTTAGGTGAAAAACAACAAATACTAGAAACCAGAGTTGTGCCATCCCTTATGTTTGGGAGGAGTTGTCAATTCATATCTGTGATGGACTGTGGAAGAGAACACTGAATACAGCTTGATACCTCAGGATGCTGAGTCGTCTATTGTTGACAAACAGACCTCAGACTTAGTGCATGGGTAAGAGAGGACGTGGATGATATAGGTATGTATGCCTATCATACCAGGTTTGAAAGCAAACCAGATGAATATTGTACTGGTAATTTAGAGGGTGCAAGGGAAGGTCCCAGGGCAGACAGCTGGTGAGAAGTTCCCAAGGACCAGGCAACAGTGTTGAATAGGAAGCAGCCACCCACAATATTCTCTGGAAAGTGAAAAGGGAGTTGCCTCCTAGAGAGTAACACGTGTAAACTACTGCATGTGCTTACTAACACCATGAATCAGGAGTGTGGAGACCCCTTAGCAAAGGGTGATTGTAGGATCCAAATGCAGCTGTTACATTTGAGGTATTCTGATCCTTGTTTTGCTCCAAGCACTTTGTGAAGCTCAATTATTTTTGTATTGGTTTCCTTATCCATAATCCAAAAATTGATAGTATTCTACATTTTAGAGAAATTTGAAGATAGTAGTGAATTAAACTGCTTAGCTATCTGTAGGTTGCATGTGATCTAGAAGCAGAACATTTTATTCCAGAAAGCCTGAGAAATTTCTTTCTCAGGAGCAAGCTTTTCATCTGCTCTGATATGTAAAGAATATGAAAAAGGATGTTGTTACTGAGTAGTAGATCTCTAAAAGTTGTCAAGCAGGTGAAACTGGGGAGGAATTGGATTTGACCAATCTTTTAAAAAGTATTTGGGTGATATAAAATAGATTTTGGAAATTACTAATTCTCATCTAAATTAAATTAACTTCCTAGTATTACCAGGAGCATTAAAGCCAGAGCCAGGTCATATGTGTTACTCCTCCATTGAATCAAAAGCAGATAAAAATGCTTATGTACCATTTTCATAAATAACAAAAGAGAAGATTAAATTTTCTTCAGTTTTATTATTTTGGGCTGTAGAGGATACATGTCTATCTGTATTGACTGTGTGTCTGAATTGGTGGACAACACATTAAACCCTGGTTTCCTTGCCAGTCAGTGCTTTATGTTTCCTGTAATGTTTCCTACAACAAAACTTTGTGTTTAAAAAAAAACAACCAACCAACCAAAAACAAACAAAAACCCCAAAACCCAAACCCCTCAAAACCGCATTTGTATTAAGTGATTGAAACTTCCCTTAGTACTCTTAAGTCTTTAAAAACAAATCCAAAATTAAGGGCACTGTTCTTCCCTGCAGCATGGGGTCTTAGACTGTTCCCTCAGTGTTTTGCTTTGATGACTTTGCAAGATTGAACTGGCAAAAGGTAGACTTGTAGATCAAGCATGAACTCAAGATCAGGCTATTGAGGTTTTTATTCTTTGTTTATGGAATTATGATATTATACAAATATTGTTGACTCATCTTCCTGCCTATGGATGACCTCTTCATTTCCCACCCTAATTAGAGAGGAAGGGGGAGCATAAGAATAAATACATCCATGTTGTAAAACACTTCTCAAAAGCATTCAGCTGACAGGTGCTGTGGCAACACATTAGAAAAAGGGGTTTTTTCCATCAGTTTACAGTTTTAATGACTAGTACTTACCTAGATTTGTCTGCTTTGGTCCAGTTACAGAGCAAAGACAAAGGGTGCACACTAAGTCAGAGTGATTGATTTGTGGCTGTTGTTTGGGATCAGGATTTTTTCCTCATTCCCATATATCTGCTCTCCAGTTGAGTTCCCTGTTCCCAATCAACATAGCAGGTACAGATACCTCAGTTTGTTCAGCTTCCTTGTCGTTTAGCATTTTCACCAAGCTGAAGCAAATAACAATTTTACTCCCATGAGTAAATAAATGTTAAGCCAGGGTCCAGTGATGCCTCTGAAACCTCGAGATGTCTCAGAGTGTGACTGATAGGGTTGATTAAATGGCACCCGTAAGACTGTTGCAGAAGAATGATTAAGCCTAAATTATCTGAAAGACACTGACTCAGGATATAAACAATGCAAGAGCAATTGAGAGATCCTGAATCATGAACTGTGACATGATATATCCTGGAGTTCAATAAGCTAATGGTGGTGTTAATGACTAAGCCAAAGCACCTAGAGGTTTTGTTTGCTGCTGATTTCATGTCTTCCACGCTCAGTCTCTAGAGGTGGCTAAACATGCATAAGTCCTTAGGAAGTGGGGGAGAAGGCAAATACAGAAGAGAATAGGAAAAGAGAAGGAAAGGGATTTATGTTTTTGTTTACATGTGAAAATTTTCCTGATGCCCCTAGGGTAATGCTATTGACAGGGAGGGAGGAAGGCCCACAAGCTCTTGTGGAGGAGAGGACAAAGAAAAGGGCGCAAATAAGAAAACAAAAAGAAGAATGTAAAATACTGCCAAGGGAGAGACAACATATTTTTTTTTTTAGACAGGAAAAGGCAAAAAGAAGAAATGTGGTGTGGGGGAAGGAAAGAAGATATGTCCAAATAGTTGTCAGGATTCGTTATTATCTCTCCCAGAAATGCTCTGAGCAGTACTGTCAGTAGTGTACAGAGGTTCCTATAGGGGAAAAATAAGCCAGTCAGTAGGTTGTTTACAAATTGTTCTCCTGAATAATATACAAGAAATATCTTACCCGAAATCTTCACATTTACTGGCACAAAAGAATTTATCGATCAAAAGTAGGTAATTCTCCATCCCTTTTAGTATATGATGATGACAGGAGAAGCTGAATAGCATCCTCCCTTGGGAAAGCATTGTTATTTCATAATAAATAAACCGGAATTTCAGTGATAGACCTGACAGGGTTTTTATCTTATTTTCATCATATCTGAAAGAGAGGGGAAGAAGTAGAGTTAAGTCTGTCTTATTGTTTTCCTTAAATTAAATGAAAGGAGTAGGAAGAGGGTGGGAGAGAAGAGTGCATTACTGAACAACTAAGTTAGCCTTCCTGTCATTTCTATGGCAAATGAAAGTGCTGCTCAAGGATAAGTATCCTAATGAAACCTTATGCAGTGGTCATGGGGAATTGCTGCCAGAACCAGAGAGAAGTGAGAACAAAGGACTGAATATTAATGGAAAATGTCATTAAATATTTCAGTGTAACAAGCAGGTTTTTTTCCTGTAGTGGCACAGTAGTGGCAAGCAGTTCATCTTAACTCAATGTCCTTTAAATCATAGCAAAACTTAATAGTAAGGACGCAAGGATGCTCACTCAGCTCTTAATGAAAAATGTTAGTAGCCAGGTCCTTCTGTTTGCCTTCAAGTTGGCTGTGAGTGTGTAAAAATGTTGGCTATGCATGAAGTATGAGGAGATATTCATAATATGGAACTGTCTCTTTTTATTAGTATTTAAATAAAGATAAAACTACCCTGCATGACTGCATGCAGACAAAATGAACAGGGAGAGAGAGGATCTTTTTTAGTTCTTCTTCACATTAGACGTATCTGATTAGAATCTGACCAGATATCAAAACCATAAGGCACTCTCTAAAATTAAAACCCTTAATGGCTTCATTAATACTGTGAACTGACGTGAAGCTTTAGGCACAGGACATTAGTGTACCTTGGCATCTAAAGAGGGGCTTTCTGGAGAGCAGAGAAGCAGGGAGAGCTTGTTTCAGAACTGCTGTTTCCACTGCTGTACTTGGTGCCACAACACAGCAGGATATTATTATCTTTATATATTGGGAGCATGGAAGCTTTTCCTTCTTGGTGGTGGAAAGCAAGGCTTTACTTTGCACACCCTTTTCAGAATTGCTGCATGTAAGTGATAGCAACAGCCTAAGTTCATCGACTGCTGTCAGCAGGAGTTGCTCGGCTGCCACTGAGTTTGTTTGCATAATCAGTGCTGGAAGCCTCATCCTCAATAGAGCAGTCACTCCTGCAGTGAGTGGTGATCATTTGCTTTTTTGGCTAAGCTGTACAAAACTGGACTCTCTTTTAATCTATCTGTAAATGCAGTGGGCTGTGCCTTACCCCAAACCGGGTTGGGAGGAACTATGACTAAAGCCAAATAAAGTCTGAGTGCTGCTAGTCTTATTGGTTGCTGGTCAGAATCACCAAGCTGCAGTAGTGCTACTCTGCACACCTCCACAGAGGAGGATCAAAAGGAAATTGAGTATTGGAGGTAGATTGGACTAAATTGTAGGAGTAAAAAAAAAGGGCTGCTTTCAAGGTTCAGAGTGCTTTTTTGGAAGTGATGGTTTTAATTATGATGTCAATGTTGTGATGGCCACTGGAAAATCGAATTAGTACACAGGATATTTGCAGATCTCCATGGTTTTCAAAGAAGAGATACAAAATAAAGGAACTCGCTGGGATGAAGCTATGCTGGGTCAGCCAAAATCCAGCAGGCTAGAGAGGCAACCATATCCCCTGCCCTGTGGTTTTCTTCCTTTCAAGTGCATTCAAATTGGGCATCGAGGAACTGCTCTTGGATGCCAGCTGCATCAAGACAGAGGGTGTCAACATGCTTCAAACACAAGCACACATGCAGGGTAACAGAGTTTGGAAAACAAGAAAAAGGCACAGAATTCAAACTGAAATTTGAACTGGCAGATACCCAAGTGTGGTTTCATTTTCTCAGCACAAGATGCACTGACTGGACAATGAGTTCATTGCAGGCATTCACTATTAGCAGAGCTCCCTGTGAATACCACGTTGCATTTATTAGTAGCAAAGTATAAAATCATCTGTGGTCAGATGGATTGTAGACATATCTTTCTGTTCTCAGATAAACAGTGCTCCTTTAGGCTAGTATCCTCATACTGGCAAGGTCCCCCCATGTACTGTAAGCAGTCATAATTATGTCTCCTGCTGTATTTAATTGTCTGGTTTACTACCACTGACAAGTGAGCAAGTTTATATATATAGTTGTCATTTGATTGAGTACTCTGCATGCAGTGTCTGTGTTTGTGTGTGTATTTACAGCAGCCAAGTGTGTACAGGCCTCCCAGATCCCTGTGCCTAGCAACAGAGATTTTTGGAAAGAGAGTTTCTATCCATTATAAGGAGGACCAAGTTAAGGACCATGTTAAGTAAATTGGATGTATAAAATCCATCAGATAAGATAGATTGCATCTAAGGATGCTGATGAAGCTGGCACATGTCATTGTAAAGCTAAGTTCTTATCTTGAGAGGTGGCAATCAAGGGGGGTTTCTGTTGACTGCAAAGAATGAAATGGTGCACCAATTTTCAGAAAAAGACACTGGGCAAACTACAGATTGGACAGTCTTGTGCCCCCTAAGCCCTGAAAATTATGGAGCAAATTCTTATAGACACTATATCCAGGCATGCACTGGTTAAGAAGAGGGCTGGGAACAATGCAAAATTTGAGAAGCAAACTGTACATCAATGTGAATGCCTTCTCTGTTGAAAAGACTGTCTCTATTAATGAGGAAAGAGCAGTGGATTTATTCTAACAAGGCTTTCAACACTGTCTTTTGATGTATCACACAGTCAGCTTGAAAAAAGATGGACTATGGAAGTACAAAATGGGCCAAAAAAAATAAAAAATGGCTGAGCTATCACGCTTAAAACACCACTGGTACTAATGTACTTTGGCTACAGGCTCACTGTGCATGGCGCTCACTATACATGAGTCACTTCTGGGGCTGGCACTGCTTAACATCTGCAGCAATAACCAGATCAACAGGACGAAAGGACCTGCCCTCAGGAAGTTCTCAGATAACTCCAGCTTGGAGGTAGCTGATGGCTTGCTGGAAGGTCCCAGCCCTTCAGAGGGACTCCCGGCACAACTCCTGTTATTCAGAAGCCCCTGCCAGCCGGAGGGGTGGCCTCCAGAAAGCCCAGGGAGCTCAAGGCACAGGCTGGGGCTGGCAGTCCGGGTGCAGCCCTGCAGGGAAGGGGCTGGGTCCCAGTGGGTGAGGAGGAAAACAGGAGGCAGGAGTGTATCCTTGCAGTGCTAAAGGCCAATCACATCCTGAGCAAGAGTGTGACTGCCAAGGACAGGGAAGGGACTGTTCCTCTGTCCAGTATCTCCCAAGGCTTCATTTCAAATACCACGTGTGCAGATTTGGGATCCCCCTGGCACAAGAGCAATATTGACAACGTGGAGAAAATCCAGAGCAGGATCACAAAGGTGGTGGAAGCCATGGAAAGGTGGAGGTTAAGAGGATGGAATTTTTCTCTTCAAATACCCTCCATGAGCCATGGAGAAGACAGATGCTTCTCAGAGGTGCGTACAGGAAAAGGGCAGGAGCCAGCAAGCTGGAGCAAGGGCAGAGTTGTTTGGGAAACGTTCCCAAAGAGGGTAGATAATCCCTGAGTTAGGCTGCCTCAACAGAGGCTGCAGAAAATTCATCTCTGCAGACTCCCAAGACTTCATAGAAAAAGGTCCTATGCCACTGGATTGAGCTTTCAAGGTAGCCCTGCCTGGAGCAGGGGGTTAAGCAAAAAATTTCAGGGGTCCCCTGCATTTCTGTTTGAGTCTGTGTTGGGTTGGTTTGTTTACCTTTGACAGGGTGAGCAAATATGGATTTTTTTAACAGGGGAACCTCTGAGCATCTGTACTCTGAATGAACTGTGTGTATCTGTGACAGATGCAGGCATGCACATAAAGAAATGGCTACACTACACAGAGGAGGTCTGTAAGTTCAGCCAGTAAATATTCAGTCTGTAAATATCTGTTATCTCTGAGTATCTAGGCACCTCTCTTTATCTCTTAATATTTTCTCTAAGAAACTTCCTCCTTCCAAGACCCTTCTCCTCCCAAGACTTCCTAAGTCATTTGCATAAGGGACTAATTATAAGCAGGGCTGTGGATGCAGCAAAGACGTGGATAAGGGAAAACTTGTTTGATCATCAAAATTTCTCACCTTGGAGAGAAGTTTAGGTGATTACACGTGCAGATGTGTATGCATACACACGGTGGTTATTTTATTTTGCCTTTCCGATTTACTGTTGTTCTAAGGGATGCCCATGTGTCCTCCTCATGTGTATTTAGTTTCATTATTTGCAGAGTGGTCCTGTTTCCAAAGATTTGTTAACTTTAAAGCCTGTTCAGTGAGATGCAGTTAGATACACTGATATTGCAATATTTCAATTCCTTTTAATTCCTTGGGCCTGAATCTTTTCAACCCTTTCATCATGCTCACTCCCATTTCCCTGATTTGTTGTTGAAAAGTTTGCAAAAAGCAGTGTTTATTTCTATAACCTGTAACAGAGTTTTCCATTTTTCTTGTGGTTTAGTGTGAAGAAAAAAAAAGGAGGTTGTATAAATGTAACTCAATTTTAAAAAGAAAAGCAATTGCACCAGCTTGTTGTAATGAGAGCTATTAAAATAATTAGTCCTTATCCTAGGATGATTGCAAAAGGAAATAAGTAAAGAAAATGGAACATATAACAACTGGATCATAAAATGAACAACCAGCATAAAAATTAAATGATTCAAAAGTTTAAACCAGAATGTGACTGAGTAACAGGATAGTGTGGGAGGAAATGTAATTGTGCTTATTCCAAGGTAGCTTGCTTGAACAAATGTCCCTGAAAAGTATCTGTGTGGGTAGAGGTTGTACTTTTCAAAAATGTATCACCATATTTGATTTCAGGAGAGTCAGTGGGTCAAACTTTGCCTATGGCAATCACAGCAGCTTTAACGATCAAGTGCTTAGGGGAATGGGATAAAATGACTACATTCATTCTTTGATTTGATCTCACAGTATTTTATTATTGCCTGCTGGATGGGTCATTCATGCTGTGGTGTCCATTGCAGCCCTGCACTGATAGAAGAAAGATGGGTAATGCAGTCTCACCCCCAGTGCCAGCAGTTGCTTCAGCCTCATGGGTCTTGCCAACCACTGTTTCACTCTGGTGCTTCCAGGGTGTCTTCTTTTGTGGTGTGTTTCTCCTTGTATAATTGTCATACTCTTGACTTAAAGCAGTATCAAACAAGAAAGATACTGTTCTTCTGATGCTGATGGCTCTTTATTACCAGTGTCAGAGATGTCAGTTTCTGGTAGTGTGTTGTCTGATAACTGTCATAGGCTTCAATATGAATATTGTAATGTAAAAGCTCTAATTGTGGTTTACATGTGCTGAGAAAACATTCCTTGTAATGCTGTGTGAAGTTTCAATGTATATAGCCATCAGATGGATATCTTGTAATTTGAAACATTAGCTATTTAAATATAAAAATTATTACTATTTATAGTATTATACAAAACAATTACTTTAAAAATAACCACAACTCTTATTTCATCTGATGCTGCAGAAGCCTCTCTTCAAAGGACATCTTTGCACTGTCAGCCAGTAAAAGGGAATGAGGTGTGCTTGGGCTGTAATCAGTAGGTCAAAGCAAGCTAGACCAATCTGTGGTCCAGAATGTCCATCTGTAACAACACCTTCCCCAAAAACTATGTTTGTACACTGTTATGTTCAGTATATAGCAAGAAAGTTAAAACAGTCCCTTTGGAAAACTCTCATATGTATATTTCCCAGCAAAGTCTTTGGGAAAAAGGATCAAGCTGAAAACTGTTTCAGGAATCACAAATCAAAATTTCTTAAAGAGCTGAAACTCAAACCTAGAAGGAGATTTGTATGGGATCTTGCTTAGCCCCAGTTTTTAAAGGAAAAGAGGTCTTGTGCTAATTTTAGGAAAGATATGCTATTGCAATCAATATTTTCTGTGACTTAAAACAATCTAGTACCAATTCATGCTATAAACAATGGTTCTTAAGTATTTTATTCCTGAAGATAGAAAGATTATATTCATGTAATAATACTTATAGCTGTGTAGACTTGTCCTCCTTATTCAAAGTTGTCTTTGAAGTTTCAGAAAACACCGAGGAGTGTGCTTTAATAAATTTTTTGTCTTGTTTAGGGAAGCAAACCAGCTGCAGCAGGTTTAATCGGACCTAAACCTTGTGTGAGTCAAATGGAGACTACAAAACCAAACATGCTGGACAAGTTACAGCAGAGTTAAGGCCTGTTCTTTCAGCTGTTCCAGGGTGTGGTGTCTGGGGAGGGGGAGAGTGCCTATGCACATGCTTACACAGACTGAATAAGTATCCCTAGAGCGTAGGAGGCTGGCAATCATCCTGTATCTACTTGTCTAGGTGACCTTGCTCCCAGGGAGATCTGCTCCTGGGGATGCTCTGTTCAGCAAGGCAGACCAGATACCAAAGGAAGAGGCAATGAGAGCTCAGCAGTGAGCTGTTGTTGGGTAGCAAATCCAAAGATTTTCAAGGGTCACAAAAGGCAAACACTCACTAGTCTTCAGGGCTTCTGTACCCAGGAAGCCAGATATTCTGACTTGGATCACGGTTTGTCAAATAAGATAGATAGCTGTATTTATTTAAATTGACATGTTTCTTTCCAAGTACTGTACTTTCCCTATTATTTACATTTAGCTTAATCCCATGGCAAAATCAACTCTAGAGAAGGTAGCTACAACCACACTGACATTTACATTTCATTTGTTTATGCTGGATCTGAGTTTATGTCTATGCATTTTACCAGTGGCTGCCAAAGATGAGAATAGCTTTAGGAAAGAGTCTGCACATTGATGAAAGAGTGGGCTATGTGCTTTTCATAACTATATTCCTGACTCATTATTCACAGCACAAAGAATTCTCTTGTGGCTTTCCACTTCTTATGTGGTTAGTGTACCACTCCCACCTTCCAAAAGTCTCAGCCACTCAAACGCATAATTTTCTAAAGTATAGGCTATAAAATTAAAGGTTGCATTTCAGTTTCACAAGTGAACCAAGTTACCTGGCAGTTGTAGAAGAATGCACATGTGCATAATAGTTCAGAAATTAGACACAGAAAAACTCACCCTAAAACCACCTAACCATAAAGTTCACTTTAAACCCACTTAATAATAGAGAATTCAGAAGCTGATACTCTAATCCGTAATTCCACTTACTGTCCTGCAGAGCATGTTTTACTGTATATAAGATCAACCAGCATCCTCAGTGGGCTATAGAGCTAGTGTAATAGAAGGCTGAAGTGAATATAATCAGCCTGTTAAAACTTTAAATTTCTTGACCTTTACACTTTTTACTCTTTTTTTTTTTTCAGTGAGTGTTTAATTTGTGAGTAGCCAGGGAGTGCTAAACCCAAACCTTTCATTTGCCAAGATCATTTTTTCCATGTAGTATTCTATAGAATGTTGATTATCTCTGTTACCTTGTAAGTTGAATGCCCTGCAGTTTTGATTTTCACATTCCCATGAGTTAGGGAAATTACTTTTATGCTCATTTTATGGTTGGAGATTCTGAAGGTTCGAGATGCTAAGCACAGTTGCCTTCTAGGGTATCTACCTTTCAGCCTCCAGGAAATTATCTCAGAAAAAACATGCAGGCTCAAGGAACTGCGCCTGAGAATTCTTTACTGCTGGTACACAAAGAGCTCTATATATTGCTTATTTTTCAGTACCAAGTATACAGGGGACGTGTGAAAGGAACAGGGCCCTACATCAGGATGGGCCCCTTCATGAGGATCCTGAGTCTGGTCCAATGTTCTGCTGACACAACTGTGGTGTCCACAGCAACTCTGCAGAGTGCCTCCCAGAGCCCCTGCTCTGGAGAAGCTCTTGTTGCAAGCAAGCATGGTAGAGAGGGCAGTCCTGTCCACAGGGAAAGGCTGGATTTCTGGGAATTTACAGAACTGTGAGAGCTGATCTGATGACCTGTAAGCAAGACTTAATTTGGTCTGATTCCATATGTGATTTGTGAATGTCTGGATACTGTTAAGATTGTTTGAATGGTAGCCTATTGCAAAGCTGATGGTGTGCTATTGTTAAAATGCTGGAGGCTATTCATAGGTATTAAGATTGAATCTGCTCTGTCATTTTAATGGAACCTCTACTTTTTCTTGGATGTTTTAAAGATTTATTATAAACATATAAGTGAAATAATTCAGTAAATGCAACAGAAGTACTTTGAAGAAAAGCTTACTAAAGGCAGGAACTTTGAGATCTGAGTCCAACCAGTAAATCAATAATACTATTTTAAAGGTCTCTTCAAAGTGCTATTTCCCAGATTCTGAAATTGGTCCTGTTTTGCTGCAGAGGTGATGGGAGGATGTCAGTGAAGAATTTGATTGGAAAGGGGCAAGTACTGATGTAACCACTTTGAGGCCATTTGCACATCAAAATGCTTCAAGTGGCCGCTTAACTGGACCATATTGCATGTAAAGTAGAAGTACATGGGATCAAAGCAAATAATCGATAACCTGTTATCTGCCACGACCACCATTCTGCTTCTACTTTTATTGCAAACTAAAAATGTCCATTATGTTTTTTTTCTCATGGCTGTGTTGTGACTCTTCCCCTTGTGAACATGCATTGCTCTGCCTGAGCAAGGTGTTTATCAGTAGATCACAAATCAGGTTCAGGTTGTAATGGCAGCATAACAAGACAGTGGTGTCGGAGCTGCTGTGCTTGCATCCCTCTGCAGTGAAGGGAAGAGAGTAGATCTTGCCCAAGGATGGCCATCAGTTGCATGTCAGACTAAAATGCTGTTGGCAGTGGTCCTTTTGCACTTCCCATTGTAGACCATGCATGGCCTACAGGCTATGGGTAACTATTTGGGTAGATATAAGACACTGTGATAGTTCCAGTCACCTCTGAAATACAGACTTGACTGCTTTCCATACTGACTGCAAGACTAAAGGAACTGCAACTCCATCTGGAGTCTGCCTTCCTGAGGAGACCAGGAAGGTCTCCTGGTCTCGCTCTAGGAGAGTGTGGCTGGCTAGTGTATGCTGGGAGTCTAAAGCTGCCTGAACAATGCAGGCTGCAGAAACTGTGGTAACAAGCACATTATGAAGTAAAATGGAGTCATAACTAACAGATGTTACTGGCAGTTCTGTAATGCACTCTTTCCTTTTCTCCTGATTTCAGGGAGTGTACTTCAAAATTATGAGGGTTGAGTTTCATGCAGACCATGTGGCCACGATTTGTCCCACAGTCATTCCTCTTTCAGTGTCCTTACCACTGATTCTCTGAATGACACTGTGCTACAGCTGACAAGACTAGGTTTCAGTGATGCCCTTTACATTTATTCAGTTTTTGGTAAGGAAAAGTTAAAAAAAAATATCTTTTTGAAGGTTAAAAATGTTATACCAAAGAAGTAATAATAAATGTGTATACAGATGGGAACTATGTATACAAAAATCTTGATGTATCTGTATATTTTTTGGCTGTAGGGCTTGTTAAAAATCTATGTATTTTAATAATAGACTGAAGTGGAAAAATAAGTGGTAGTAGAAGCAAAATTTGAATCCACAGAATTTCTTTTAAAAGATTGGTTTCTGGGCAGTGAGTAAATAATTCCAGTTTAAGGTGGATTAAATTAAATTATGAAATATAATTGCCTTCAAAATAATGTTTAAACCAGAAGCATTCATTGATCTTTTATGCACAGACTATATGATGTATCTTATATATACACAATATGATAAACATATTACATTCATCAAGTTGTAGGATGTTTAATCTCTGAAAGCAGCTGTTATATTTAACATTAATGGGTACTAGGGGACTGTTGCCTAGACGTATTTGTAGCCTAGAAGGCAGATAAACTGTTATATATACACATGGTTTCCTATTTAAAATTAATTTTACATATGTATTGATGCTTACAATTTCATTGCCAATAATGAAAAGCAGATTTAGAATGCTTATTTAACCAAAAGGGCAGCACACAAACCCCCACAGCTCTAATGACTCTGGGTCCTTGCATTTGAAAGAGCTTAATATAGATAAAGAAGGGAGTTACTGTAATGTGTATTTATGGTCTTCTCTAAGATACCATACATGTTGCATTGTTTGTTGATGATGATAATGAACTGGTGCATTTCTATGGTTAGCCTTCAGAATTAATCCGAGGAAAAATATATATTATGTTCAAGTTGCATAAAAAGAGATGGTTCCTTGAAGCACTCCAAATGAAGTTCACTGGTTCTACCATTAATTTATTCACCCACTTTCTTGCTTTGATCTCCCTTGATTATTTAGGGAAAAAAAAAAAGTAGTTTTAGGTACTCTATCCTGGTATTACTCAACTGATTTGGCTTCTATTTTGGAATTCAGTTAACAATCCAGTTTTAGCTGGATTTCTAATTTGATTTTTATAATTTGGTTTGGATGAAGCTGTAAATATGGAACTACATAGGGTATGTGTATAGAGACTGTCAACTAATGCAAATCATGGTAATGAAAGTCAACAGAACTATGCCACCTTGCACTAGCTGAAGGACTGGCCCTTAAAGTCTGTACTAAAATTATTAAAAAGTCACTTTACCTGGTCTTGTACTAATATAGTAAAAAAAACCCCTAGCAAACATGTGAAAAATGTTCCAGGTTTCTGCTCCCATTTCTTTTTATCTGTTTGTCAGTCATAGCCTATGAGTATTGAATTGCAGAATGAATGTCACAGTGGCCCAATTTAACTTCAGAACAAGGAAATATTTTGAATTCTGAAACTGCTCTTGGTCATGTGAGACAGTTGCAACAAGTAATATCTCTTTAACATATCAGTGTGCATCCTCTTCACAGCTGTTGCAAGGTACAAAATACATTGCATCTAGGCTCTGCCACCTGTTCTAAGGAATTTGGAACAGAGTAAGCTAATGGAGGTACAAGTACACATTCTGCACGTTTTGCCTTATTTCAGTGATATTATCTGCATTTCATTTAGCAGCCACTTAAACAGTGTTTCCTTTATGTCACTGTTTTGTGAGATAAACCTGTCTCTTTGCAGTAGTCAGGGCAGGTTAGTAAATTGAGAAGTTGTAGGTGCTTTTTCCTCAGTCCTCTGCCCCTTTTTCTTTCTTAGTTGCAGTAGACCCAGTCCCAAATAAACCTTTTTGTTTTAAACTCAAACTGAGCTTTGGCAGCATCCAAGTACCATCCCTAGTTTCATGTCCACAAGCACTCTTTTCTGGGAATGGGAAGGAAAAGGTCACTGATGACTCTCATTTTTATTCAATTCTGCTCAGAGAGGTGCAAGACAAATAGATCTATGTTACACAGAGGAAAAAAAAAAATCATTTCCTTGATATTCTTCCCATTCTTGAAGATCTTCTGAGTTCTGGCCAGTGTTTTCAGAGTCCAGAATGTCCAACCATCCCTTCTCTTTGCAAAGTCTATTACCCCTGTATGTGTCAAACTCATTGTGGTACAAACTTTCCTTTAAATCGGTTTACATATTTTTTCTTACTTTTTCTGAAATTTTTTGAGTTCTGACTCTTGATAGTGCTGGTCACTAGTGGTCAGAGACTAAAGCTGTGGCCTGTTAGAATAAGGCTGTTTCATCTGACGGCCCAGTTTTGTGCTCTCCACCATGGTCAAGTAGTTCTTATCCATACTGGCTTTCTGATTATCAAAGTTCAAAATATATTTAGACCATCAAGTAGAAACTGCTCATTGATGAGCAGGTAAGTAGGCTGTCCCAGTACCCCTAACTTTTTGTCACTGAAGCTTTTGTATCCTGCAAATTGCCTCCAGCTCTTCCTTTTTCCTGTCCTTGCCATCTGGATTGGTTCTGAATCTTAATGTGCCTCCAGACCACTACCATGAGAATCAGGCTTTTTCATGTTGTTCAGAGAACTGCAACTTTTGTTCAAGCCCTCTTTTTTACTCATCTTGATTAATGAAATCCTCTTTTCTCTGATGTCCTTGATTTCTTCGCCACAGTTATGTGAACTACAGAAAACACAACTGCTAAAATCATCCTTCCCTCACACATTGGATGTGATGGTGATGGCAGTTAGAAAAAATTGTTCTCTTCTTACGTATCTGATAAAAATTTGTCTTGTACACAGAAAGAAAAGATATTTTTTATCCCTTAGGCTACAAGAGACAGGGCAGGAAGACCAAGGACACTGAAGTTTTCCCCTTCTCCCTCTCTCCAGCTCCCTTTTCATTCTCATTCTATGTTACCCACCGGTGAGTCTGAGTTACAGCTGTGACACTAAGTTCTGACCTGTAAAAGGCAGTCTAGACTTAGACATTGCTTATAAATTGTGTCAATGTGCTACATTTGTGGATTACAAGTGCTGGAGAGCCTGGATTAACTGTATGGTGGAGGCATGGTTATCAACTCCCAAAAGGGAACAGTCATTTCATCTTACTAGCAGAAGTAGTTTGGCCTTTCAGGACCCGTATGTTGTTTTTTGTTGTCTGTACATCCTGTCTCTTAGTGCAAAGGATTGCTGTGAGTTTGAAGTGAGATTTACCAAACTAATTTAGGGAGACATCAGATATCCACAAGGTGCCAGCAATTTTATATCCACCCAGGTAGTCTGGATTTGAACCTAAAATCCACAAAAGAAAAACCTTATTTGATTGTATTTTCCTTTTTAAGAGCTAGTATTATAATTTCAGGAATGAGAGGCTTTTTTTGTTTGAAAGCTAAATTTACTAATTCAAGGCTTGACCTTTCTGCTGTTTATACCCACAAAATCTTTTACATGGTGAGCTTAAAAAAATTCTAATTGTTGTTTTTGGGGACTTGTTTTCCCTCAAAATCATCATCAAAGTCCTAGCTGATTCTTAAGGGGAAAATCTGAATTAAGCAAAATGCTGCAACTCTAAATGCTAAAAAGACTAAAAATCAATCACTAATGCTAAACCTAAGTCAAACAATAAAAGGCTCTACTTTATAAGAATACTTCCATAATCATTCATAATTTTCACACTGCTTTGTTCTCCAGATGAAGTTGAGCTGCATTCAAATTTTTAATGAAAGATAGTTGGTACAGAAATTGTGAAAGGGTCTTAAACTCCATCTCTCTACATTGGATTGTGTGCCATTTCTTTTTTCTCCCCTACAAAGAGAAAAACCTGTCTGTCTTCATGCTTTTATATCAACTATGCAATAGTGTGACTGTTAACACATACGTATGTAGCGTTATAATTCCTGGGGTGTATGTGTGGGAAGTTTTCCTGCAGGGTCTGATTTATACAGGTGGCTTGATATTACTTCCTGAACCTTGAACATATCTGCACTTAGCTGATTAATATATTTAGGATCTTAATAATTACTGAATAGTGTAATTTATTTATTGACGGTGAATCCTTTTCTTCTTGGCCTTATGTTTTAGAACATTTTTCTCATCAGAAGAAGCAAGAAGAAGAGGAATGAGTTGGTGGGGTACAGAGCCTTTGGAAGGAATGTGGTGATTTGACACCTACTCTGGAGTAAAGCCAGGGGACTGAAACCCCTATACTCCTCATCTGGCCTATGAGACATGGGGCACACTAATAAAGGTGTCCTAGCATCTCAGGGGTAAAGGCTGAAGCTGTGCAAGTGCAGCAGATGTAGCTAATTTTTATGAGCAGAATGTCTTCAGGATACCAAAGTAGAAACTGTAAATACTAGTCCTTCCCAAACTTTGAACCTGTGGATGACTGTCAGGCCTCATTCTTACAGACACTGGTGTAACCACATAGACCTGACAATCTGGTAAATGTTATTTTACTATGAGTTTTGTGAATCAGCTGCAGAGTACGTGATACAGACTCACATATCACAGTTGGGACCTGCTGCTTTAGAAGCTTATCATGTACTGTGGTGCCTGGCATAGCAGGGAGTGTACATGAGTGCAGTGCACTCGATGGACATACGTAAAAGTGAGTGGGAATGCAGGATCAGCAGGCAGCATCTGGGTGACTGAATCCTCTCTTTCTCACTCTGGCAGACAACCATACAGCTGATAGTAGTTCAGAAGGCTCCATAAATCATCCTATAACACCAGACATCATAATTCTCAACACTTAGTAGAAATTTAAGATTGTACTTAAAAGTCTAAAAGCTGCACCTGTATTGTGTCACATGGAGAAAGCAGGAGAGTGGAAGCTATTTCTAGTCTTCTAGGTCTATGCATTAGCAAAATATTTATAAAATTAACTTCTGTGTGATCCCAAGAAGCTGATCATGCTCTAAATTATTGTTAGGACAAATAAAACCACTCTGATCCCTGCTAATCTGACTTGGAGAACAGATGTCCTCCTGATCCTAAATCTGATGAATAGCTTAATCCTTTGTGTGAGAGCAGGACACCATTCATCTGAGAATTTTACATCACTAGAAACACAGCTGTAGTCCGTTTACATCCTGATTTTTGTGTCATCCCATATACAGAAGCAAATGATAGACTATGGAAGGAAAAGAAATTTCCTTTCTGGTCCACACAAGTTGGAGTCCTGAAACATCTGCAAGTGTAGTGCAGACATCCAGTAGTCCTGTTGGCTCTCGAAGCTCTTTACATATGCTTGAGGACTGGATTCTCTAGAAATCACACTGCAGAATTAATTTTCTGGTTTTAGGAGTTCTCTTAATTTAATTTACAGTCCTTTCTGTACATTGGTCTTACTTCCCACATTTCTTGTTCCATGACCACATTAACAAGGCTTTTAGAGAATTTTTTTCTTGACTAAATAAACCCCTTTCACATTCTAGTCCAGATTTGGTTTTGACCAATTTATTGCAACAGATGAATCTGCCAGAACAAAAGCCGAGAACTTTTGAGCTGAGATCCTATGAGACCAAAATAACTCTGGATCTTTTTTCAATAAGTGCTGGCATCCAAGCTAACTTATTAGTTCAAATATGTAAAATTTTACAAATTTTAAGGTTATTGTGATAGCAAAACATCTGAAATTTTGAGTGGGAAGATTTTGAATGCAGAGCAGAGAGGGCTCATGGATCTGGTATACCTGGTCTCCCAGCTCTCAGCAAGTGCTGAGTTTCAGTAGTCTCTTTGATCTCACTGTGTTTTCCACATTGCCATGTCATGGCTATTTTATATGATGTTCTTAGGCAATATCTGCTAGTAAATGCACTTACTTTCTCCTCAAGTGTTTTTAACAATTTCTAATGTGTTTAGTAGTATTTCTCACTGTTGTAATAGCTTCTTTTGACCATAAAATTGTCCACTGATTGTAATTAAACCCATGAGTCTAGAGAATGTGACAATTTAATTCTTTTAAATGTAGCCTTATTGCCACACAGGGTTTCCCTGCAGCCCTCACAGATGGTTTTATAGAGGAAACTGCTTTGGATGTTTTACCATGAACTGCATTCAGGTATTTTTCTTCAATAGGCAAGGCATTTAACAGTAATTGAAATGAACTAATTTTAAATGACCAACTAGTGAAAAACAAATACAAATTAAACCAGTTCTAAATAAAAATGCATTCTTTGGTGTCATCATTTTTATAAAAACTCCTAATAATTAATCAAGGCCCACTGTACAAAAAAAAATATAGATTATACAGATCTATATGATCTGGTAATTGCCATACTTAAAAAGTGTTCTAAATATAGAATTTTTTATAGAAAAATTATATAAATATTATATATATAATTATAAAATATCTCATGATCCAAATACTCTATAGACTACTTGAATTTAAACAATGCATCTTTTACCACCAAAAACAGAATAAATGGGTCCCAGATGGATTTATTTTAAGTCAGATGCATTTGTCATTCTATATTGATAATCTTTGCACTTCATTATCATACTCAACTCACCATTTATATGCAGATGACACAATCATTTATGGTAATAGATTAGACTAGAAGAAAGATTAATATTATCTTCAAGCTGATTTAAATGAGCTTTAAGATCATCTGGCACAATCTAAATTACTATTAAATATTAATGAAACAAAGATCACATTATTTGGCTCAAAAGAGAAGTTGGGTAAACTGAACGACTGGCAATCAATGCGACCTTGGAGACAGTTAGCAAATGTCAATTGTGAAGAATATGGATACATCGTTTTTCATCATATGACTAAACTATTGATTAGAAACTGTGAAGATCTGAAAGAAAGCCAAGAACTTTATTTGGATTCAGAAAATTTGTTGACTTAGGGGAAAAGATTTGTTTTCTTGAATTTTCAGTTTGTATTATGTACTTTGGGTTTTACTGATTGCTGCATGATGTTGTTAGGAAAGATAAAGCATTTTTAACTTGGTTATCTAGGCAAATTTGCTTTGAATTATACATTTCATAAAAATCACTGTCTGTCATTTTAGCAACAGTTGGCAAAAAATAGAAAATTGTCAACATTTCATTGGTGTATTATCCTTCTACTTGCTCCCTCCTATCCTCTATCCTCAGATAAGTTACAATCTTCAGTCTTCCACACTTTTTGAAATAGAAAAATTAATAAGAAAGCTAGTATCTCTACTTTTTCATCTGGAACCATACAGCTATGATTTTGATAAAGCAAGTCAGGAGATTCAGGTAGTTGCTTTATTTGTATGTGTTTATTTTTGCATAGGTCTGATCCTGTGATGTCCTGAGCATTTTCTAGCAGGCGCAGACAAATTCAACGGCAGTTTTTGTCAATTCCCAAGGTGACAGGTAAGATTTTAGTACTTTCTGGGAGATGTTATCATTCTTGTAGACTCAAGTTGATAAGCCCACAGTAAAAAAANATCTATATGATCTGTAATTGCCATACTTAAAAAGTGTTCTAAAATATAGAATTTTTTATAGAAAAATTATATAAATATTATATATATAATTATAAAATATCTCATGATCCAAATACTCTATAGACTACTTGAATTTAAACAATGCATCTTTTACCACCAAAAACAGAATAAATGGGTCCCAGATGGATTTATTTTAAGTCAGATGCATTTGTCATTCTATATTGATAATCTTTGCACTTCATTATCATACTCAACTCACCATTTATATGCAGATGACACAATCATTTATGGTAATAGATTAGACTAGAAGAAAGATTAATATTATCTTCAAGCTGATTTAAATGAGCTTTAAGATCATCTGGCACAATCTAAATTACTATTAAATATTAATGAAACAAAGATCACATTATTTGGCTCAAAAGAGAAGTTGGGTAAACTGAACGACTGGCAATCAATGCGACCTTGGAGACAGTTAGCAAATGTCAATTGTGAAGAATATGGATACATCGTTTTTCATCATATGACTAAACTATTGATTAGAAACTGTGAAGATCTGAAAGAAAGCCAAGAACTTTATTTGGATTCAGAAAATTTGTTGACTTAGGGGAAAAGATTTGTTTTCTTGAATTTTCAGTTTGTATTATGTACTTTGGGTTTTACTGATTGCTGCATGATGTTGTTAGGAAAGATAAAGCATTTTTAACTTGGTTATCTAGGCAAATTTGCTTTGAATTATACATTTCATAAAAATCACTGTCTGTCATTTTAGCAACAGTTGGCAAAAAATAGAAAATTGTCAACATTTCATTGGTGTATTATCCTTCTACTTGCTCCCTCCTATCCTCTATCCTCAGATAAGTTACAATCTTCAGTCTTCCACACTTTTTGAAATAGAAAAATTAATAAGAAAGCTAGTATCTCTACTTTTTCATCTGGAACCATACAGCTATGATTTTGATAAAGCAAGTCAGGAGATTCAGGTAGTTGCTTTATTTGTATGTGTTTATTTTTGCATAGGTCTGATCCTGTGATGTCCTGAGCATTTTCTAGCAGGCGCAGACAAATTCAACGGCAGTTTTTGTCAATTCCCAAGGTGACAGGTAAGATTTTAGTACTTTCTGGGAGATGTTATCATTCTTGTAGACTCAAGTTGATAAGCCCACAGTAAAAAAAGAAAAAAATATGGCCTCTGTTACTGTTCAGTGTACTAAAAATGTAGAAGACCTCCTGCATTTAAACACTGGCCATGTTTTGGGGTTTTTTTGGGTTTTTTTTGGGTTTTTTTTTGTTTGTTTGTTTGTTTTTGTTTGTTTGTTTGTTTTTTGTGTAGCAAGATGTGTCACACTAATACAGCCATTGTCCCAGAAATTCCAGCTCTTTTGACGTTATAATGAATCCCATGGTATGACATACTGTTAGTTGTTAACCTCTTTCTGTGTTAGACATAATCAAGAGCAAAGTGGATATGTTTTCTGTTCAGGGCATCAATTATTTCTTCTGAGTATTTTGCTGGGCTGTGCTGCATCAAGCTGGCCAGGGTTTCCTTTGGGCATTTGCATTTAGGATAGGGGTCACTGACATTTATTTGACCCTCATCTGGATCTGCTACTCTCTTGCTCAAGAGCTTCCACATAGCATCAGGAAACAGAAACCTACTCTGAGATCAAGAAAATACCCAGGCAAAGAGAAGAATGCAGATATTTGGTTTATATATTTGGGAATGAGACAGGCTTAGAGGGGCAGAGCAACTGGGGAACTGGAGACCAGGACATAAAGCTGAGTTAAAAAGGATAGTGAAGGCTTGGATAATTTGATGAGTCTGGGAAGGAAATTGTGTGAAAATTTGCGGAAGTAGGAGGCAGAAGGGTCTAGATGAGTGGAGGCGTAGATGCCCTCTGAAAGCACAGGAATAAGGGGTAAAGAGGTAAAGTCAGAGGAAGAGAAAGCAATGAAGTAGAAGACTATTGTTGGAGAAAATGAGGCACGGGCAAGATAAAGTTTCTTAACAAGATTACCAGAAACTCAGGTCTAAAGGAAAGATTTATTCAGTGATGAGTTGGGGCAGTGAATGCCAAATAGGACAGTCTGATATCCGTTTCATTATCTTAACTGGTCTAAGCAGCAGCTGCTGAAATTACAGATGGAAGAAAGGGCAGAGGAGAGGGAAGAGTTTGTATCTTCCCTGCTGTGGGCATTTGACAAAAGTTGCTGGAATCTGCCAGAGCAATAGCATGGTGGAGGCGATTTCTATTTTATTTATCTATTTGAAGATATTTTCTAATTCAAAGTTAATATGTCACATGTTTGAAGTACAGATATCTTCCCTAGGAGGTAATCAGGCAGACTTCTATAAAAAAAAAAAACAACTGGTGAATTTTTTTTTAGAATTAACCTTACAACGAATTTCAAAAACTAATTCATCAGGTTCTGTACTTGAATTTTTTGATTAGGCAGCTCTAGTTTTCCCAATCCACCTAGGTGTGTCCTGGCAAGACACATGAATCAGTTTTCTTGTCCTTTTGTACCATCAACTCTCTTTGAAGGAATGGGAGAATCCCAAGGATGAGTTGTGTTCTAAAAGTCAGTAAAAATCTTGTTCCACATTGTAATCACATCAGCAGAAGGCTTGAGCTTGTGTGTGTTATCTCATGATAATAAAAGGTTCCTAATGAATACAGATATTCCTAAGTGTGATTGAAGTTTCTATTAGTCACCTGCTCTGTAGGTAAGAACCAAGCCCCATGTTGCAGTCACAGGTACATGTGCGTGATGTTGCAAGTTTAATAGTGAATGAGCTGTCTTCTCTGCTTTTAATAAAGTATAAGCTTGACTTCCCACTTCCGTAACTCTTCCCCAGATGTTTCATTTGTGTTCCTCACTGGATGTGCTCTGGCCAAGCCTTCTTAAAGAATTTACTTGCTATTGGCCTTCAGAACTATTGCCTTAACTACCTTCAGTCCTCGTACCTGAAAAAACTAACCTTTCCTGCATAGCCCAACTCCTCACAGGGCAGTTGGTTCCCTTCCTTGACAAGTAACTGGGAAGCCTCAGCTTTGTCAGAATGTGCAGCATTCTGACTGGAGAGAGGGTGAAACCACCAGGCTGCACCCCTGAACTCAGCCTGGCTCAGCACTGGGTATAAGGAGGCAGCCCTTTCACTGGCAGCCTCTTGACCATCTGTTCTGGACTGTCTTACTGTGAATGTTGAATACTTCACATGAATCTAGATATCAAAAGAACTTCTGAGGAAGAGGGGAAGATGGAAAGAGGGTGAGTGGGCATCAGGATGGAGTTTTACAGGGGTTCACTTGTCTCCTCAAGACTTACATTTTGACAGCTCACTAATGCTGCATACAGCCCTTTATTATGGAGAAAATGGAAACCTTTTCAGACTGAGATGCTTAAAATAGGCTCCTAAATCGATGCTTAAGCATATAAATAGAAGCAGTTTGACATTCAACAATGCTGAGTGTTCTGGTGATGCCAGTATGGAAGAAAATCCTTTGTGTACAAAAGTGCATTATTAGAAAATGTGGTGGTTCAAGAATTGCTATTTGCAGACAACCAGTTACAGTCAGAGTAATCTTTCTTGGGTCAGCTGGGCTTGACTCATCATTTGCTTTCATCTTTCATGGTTTTTATTGATGATTTAATGTAAAAGTAGTGTCTGTTACCATTGGATATTTAGTCTACTAATTGAATCTAATTTTACAATGGGATTAAAATGAGAAAGTGAAGGTCTTTGAAAATGACTTTGTATCACAGTTTTTGTTGTGTGCTTTGTAGAGATGGAATGTCTGCTGCCATACCACACAGATCCTGGGGCTGACACCCCAGCTCTCACAGTTGTGACCCACAAGGTTCACAGTTTTACCATAGCAGTCCCTGCAATCCTTTCTAAATGAATGTAAGACTGCAAGAGAAATGTAGGTGAAGTTATTGTAAGCTTAGCCTGTACATACCACTATCTACATCCAGAAGGACCTTTTGTTTGGTTGATTTTGCTTTTCTCACATGGATTCTGAGTGAATCTCACAGAAGAGCAGTTGCCTCCCCTGATTTTCTTGTATCTCCTCCCTGTCAATCTCTATGAAGATCTTCTGTGAAAATTACCCTACTGTGCAGTGTGCAGACTGTTGTGAGGAAGCCCTTATTTTTATAGGCACACTCCATGCAATAATGTAGGATGCTGAATGGACCAGGATGCTAGATCTAAGCACTCTGAAGTGTACATATGTGCCTAAATACAGGTTTTGGCCTGAAGCTTAGTCACTGAAATTTTTGAGGTGTCTAGGAATGCTATAAAATGACTATTTTTTTTTTTTTAAAGTCAGTGACACTGGAATTGTATCTGTGAAATACAGTAGAAAAATTGAGCTGCTGAACAGAGGACTCTTTGCCCTGTGTTAAAGACAACATAGTGAAATGGATATATTCCATAACAGCAATTAAAAATATGATGGTTTTTCTTTTAATTTCCTTTGTAAAGTGAAAACAACCTGAGGTTGGCATTGGCAAAGACAAATCCTATGTTGTTTCCCTCCAAAATGCATATTTGGCTCTGATTAATTAATTCTTTTTTTAGGATAATGAAGACTCTATTTCCATTTGGTCTTCATGTTTTCTTAGAACAGCTGATTTTAAACAGCAGCCTTCATTCGCATAAGTAGTTGAGTCCATGAAGTTATTTGTATTAGTATGGCCTGCAGGTTAGGGCCTTAAACCAGAACATAACCAAATTAATCTTAGCTCAAAAATTCGCAATTTTTATATGCTTAACATAATCTTTTATAGAAAAATCTTGTAGTTTTCCTATTAATGCAGAACTTCAGTTAGATACCAATCAGCTGACTTGTACTCAGGAGCCTAGGTTATTCTCTAGGTAAAGTTTCCCATCAAATACAATGTCACCAGAACTTATTCTCTTGATCACATATTGTAAGCTGTAAATATATTCAGATCCATGTAGTGTTAGAAATAATGGTTAACAGGTCTCATATTTCCTTCATGTGTTTAAAAATGATCTTACATAATAGAATTCTAACAATATTTTTTGTTTTATTTGGAGGAGTTTGGGTTGTTTGTTTCTCAAATATGGAATGGTAAGTTGAAGATAACTTTTCAGTGTTATAAAATTTGAAAAAAGTGACAAGGAAATAACCTTCTGAGAACTTTAACTTTTGACTAAAATTTAGGAGAAAGAGAGGTGAAACATTTGTGATTCAAACAAGGGCATGAAGCAGATGATACTGGTTGTATCAGTGGGTATGTTCTGTGAGTGACACCACACAGAGTGCAGGGCAGAATCACTGGGAACACAGACCAAATATTTACATCACCGAGCTCAGCAAGAATTGGCCATCAGACCAATGGCCTGTAAAAATAGTTTATTTGAAAAGCATAAAGAAGACAATTTGCAGGGTGGTCAGACAGAGAAGTCCAGATCCCCGAGCTCTGCTCTTGGCTTCACATATATTACTGAATGTCTCAGTGCTTCTCATTTCTATTTATGAAGCGAGACTAATATTTATGTAGTTTTTCAAATGTTTGGAAATCCAAAATTGCTTGATATTGGTAAATTGTTTGCAAGCCAAGCTCTGGCAAATCTCCTTTGTACTTCTGGCACAGGAGTCCCTGTGGGAAGGAATTGAGGTTGACGTGACTTGACATACCCTTCTAGTCCTGATGGAGCTCAGGGCTGCGTTACAGCTGGTACATGCCCACCAATGCTGACAGGTTTTAGTGTGGAATATCCCTGAGACAGCATTGGGCAAGAGTGAGGGCCTTTAACACACACGGGGCAGAGCCATTTGTGTGCCCTCCCCACTGCTGTGTATACAGCGGGGCTGGAGGGGGGCTGTGGGCACCCTGCCCACCCGCTCTGCTTGGGAAAAGGCACCTCCTCAGGCTAAGGGCTTGAAGAGCATGAAAGATGAGCAATGTGGCCATTAAATGAAAGTGAAATACCAGAGACTGCCAGGCAGACTCTTGGAGGAGGCTGTGCTGCATGCATGGTTTGTTCCTAACAGACTGGGCTGCTGTCCCACCGTGAAAGTAAATACCTGTCCCCTCACTAGAGCTTCCTGCTCCATTCGAGAACTGCATTGCACCAGACGCTGAGTGGCTACCCAAAGCTGAGATTTGTCTTTTAAACCTCATAGTTACAAAGTGACATGTTAAGCTGTTTCTTCTCTGATGGTTTCTTAACTGGTTTTGGGCCCTATCTAGACCTCTTCATATGTATCACACCATAAAGCCCAGGGAGACTCTCAGGGGCCTCACATCCCATTGCACCTTGAGAAAAAATGTGCAGAGAGATAATGAAAGCAGGTAGTATTTTGCTTCATATAGTCCCTTGCCCATCCCGAACTATTTCATACATCTGTGCTGTTTGGGCCATGCCTGCTGTTGAGTTTGAGCTCTCCTTTCCATTCCAGCATTGTTTGGTGGAGACAGAGCAACACAAGGAACCACAAATGCAGAACGTCAGATAAAAGGCATTATGGAAATGCAAAAGCTGATCCTATTAGTGTACTTAAGTATTACTACTGTTCAAAGTCTCACATTGATAAATGACTTGATTTGAATTCTTCTTTCTCTTTTCTACAAAAATATAAACCTTCTGTATAGCAGAAATATTAATTACATTGAAAGTTAAATTTCTTCTGTTGCATAGCCCCATTTTCTAATTCTAAACCTTATATAGTGACATTAGGAAAATTCTATAATAACAGGCAGTATGATGTCAAACAGAACATTATTTTTCCTGGCTGTTTAGTACTGAAAGAAAACAACAAGAAACCTGTTTACATGCAAATATCACCAGTATAAAAACAGAGAAATGCTCTAAAGAAAAAGTACTCTTACAAAGACATCATTTTCTTGAGGCAGAAAAAACAGAGGAAGCAATTTGTGGTCATCAGCAGTCTCTCCATAAATCTTTACCATCAGGCATGCTATGTGATTGGTGTGTATAGTGGTCTAAATAAAGCCGGAAACCCTCAGTCTGGAGCCTAAGAAGAAGGGGAAATGCAAGCAATGTTGTCAAAGAATTTGCCGTCTGTGCTGAGCAGAAACCAGATGTTTTTCTTAGTAATTATTATTATGATAATTCATTTAAGTAGGAATAAAATAGGGCATAATTGTTTACTGCAGCATGTTTTCCCTAGACAGGCTGGGAAATGAGAAAAAAATTCTCAGAGGTTTTACTCCTGGTTAAACTAATAATTTTTTTTCATTTAATCAGGAATAAATATGGCAATGAAAATAGTTTTCATACATATTGCCCAATAGCTGTGAATAGACATCAGGCACTGTTTTATTCAACTGAGTCACTAGAGGCCATTGAGGAATGTTAGGGAAGGTGACTGAATTTTTTTTTTTTTTTAAGCACATTTTACTTCCTGCTGAGAGGGGACCTGAAACGTAGATGACTGGAAGACTGTCAGAGAATTAGAAATCATCTGCCTTGGTAAGACTAGGTGGTTATTTTAGGTGAAAATCACCTGTTAGGATGGGATAGTGCCACATGAGACAGGTTTCTGTAGGTTATTGCTGGATATCCATTGGGTTTTGACCTAGCATCTCTTACAAAAGTTGATTTCACATATGTACAAAAGTTTAAAATTATTAAATCCTTCTCAGTTTCTGGTGTTTGATTAGGAACTCTTAGTAAGCAGAAAGTAATTTTTTCCTACTCCTCAGTCCACCATGTATGAGTAACTATGAGTGGAGTTTTTATATGGATTACAGAGTAGTGTCAAGCAAGTGGCCAGGAAATATAGATCAGGTTGATCTATATAGTCTAAGAAGAAAAAGAATAGTTTTCAGCTACTATTCTTTCTGAAATATTAAGTTGCAAGCTTTGAGGGAGTTAAATAAGTCCTATAGAAAAATTAAAATATAAACAGAGTCTGGAGGAGTTTAATTGAGCAAGTGCATTATTGGGAGTTTCTCATGTTGAGGGTTAATTTATCACCCTGAATCCAATCCCTTTATATAAAAGAAAAAAAAAACCAGCGTGGGTTTCATTTACTTTGATGAGGTTTATTGCAAGATTCCAGAAAATCAATTTTACTGTGAGCCATATTAAACCCAGGGGAATATAAACACTATATGTACTACACATAACTTCTTGTTATTGCTTACTGGATCACTGGGGAAATTATCTGTTTACCATGAAGAAGTGTTATGGCTACATTCGTTATCTTGGGTAACTCCCAGCCTGCCCATCGTAGTGAGATAAAACAAAATGGTAGAGTTCAGAATCAGCACTTAATTTGTCTTCATATAGCCTGAGGTATAGAAATGCTCAGCAATAGTGACTTGATTTTTCAAAAAGCTTTAAATAACTGTTATGTTATATACTATCTCTCTCTTCTTTTGCAAACGAATGGTAAGTGCAGGCAATACACATGCTGCTGCTGGCTGACCAATCCCAAGTAATTCTCCCTCCCAGAACTTCTAGAGATACAAAGGCAGAACTGACAGGCAGTTAACTTGGAAATGGTCAGGTTTGATCTGCTGGTTAGGGACTATGAAAAAAATTTGAAGGAATTTCTGTCATATGTTTACTCTGTCTGCCTTCCCTCCCTATCTGATTTACATATTTGTTGAATTTTACATGAATTAAAAATGATAGCAAAGTAATGTTGCATGAAAATATTATGTTTCCTCTGGCACTAGCAGGTCAGAAACTCATTTAGGGTTGCACTCGATAGATAGTTTCCTGTTTCAAAGTTTTCTATATATCAGTAAAGTTAAAATATGTTTCAATTATTGTGGTTTTTTTTCTCCTCATCCAGCCTTATAGATTATTGTGTACTAGTTATGTTAAAGCTGACATAATGAACAAAAATTAATGGTCTTTAGATGTGGAAACTTAGATTGTAAACAAATATACAGAAGTCATTTCCCATATGAAAAAGCATCAGAATTCAAGAAAGTATCTTTCAAAATCAGATGTCTGTAGCCTGTTTCATGATGATTTTAATCCTTTTTTTCCCCATTGTCAGGCTCTGTTGTGCTGAGACAGGAAACGAGCAGCTCTCCATGGCTTCAGTGGCTAAAGTGGAAGAGCAGACCAATGCATCTGTCAATCTGTCTGTGTGTCTATCCATGTGAGTTTCGTAAGAACTAAGATGGGATATATGGGAAGTTCTAAATGTAGTTACATACTCAGTTTGATCTGGTTTTTGAAAGAAAGGGAGAGCTTAACTCCACTATTAACTTTTGAGACTTCTTCCTTTAGATGTAATGCACATTATTGTTTGTAGTTTTATTTGCGCATCGGATTTGGTAGTGTCCTAATCAAAAAGGCTTTGATTGGGCCAAACTCCCTGTGAAATGTGTTTGGAATATGAGAAGAAGGAATTGAGATGTAGCCATTATTTAAAAGTATAAAGTATATTATAATTTATGGAAGGTTGTAAAATTATTGTAACAATAAATATGGAAAACAATGGAAAATCAATCTCCCAAAATATTTATGTCATTCAAACACCTGTCTATCTATCTATGTTTCCTTAGGTCTTTCCAAGGGATTGCACATGTATAAGTTGAAAAAATAATTAACAGATTTTGATTCACAGCAACATTGTCAGTAATTTTTTGTCTGTGTGCAGAAAGAAGTTACACTTTTCAATGATCTACTTCAAATAATTAATTTCTTCAAAAAGCAGAACACACAAATTCATTAAAAGTTATTGTGGATTCTTATTATCTTATTCCCACTCTTTCCCATCCCTGTATTTTGTATTTTAAGTGAGAGGTTTTGAAGTGTAGGCTGTTTCTTGCAATTGATTTTATTCTGCAACTGAGTAAAAGTGTGAAAACAAATAAGAGTGGTTAAAAAGGAAGGGATAGCTATTCTTATTTTGTGTTGCTCTTTTGAATCTAGTCATTGGGACTTTGGTGCAGTCACTGTCAGAAAGAGGATGTGGATTTGTCACGGTTTTGGGTTTGATCTTAGAAATCCAGGGTAAGGTGTGTGGCTTTCTCTTCTGAATTGCAGAGATCATTTCACATTAGATTTAGCTCAAAGGGAAATTCGGCTGAAATGCCAATACCTTTGAAAACCCTATCCACAACATTCTTGGATTCTTTATAGTTGTATTTTTTTCTTCGTATACAGAGCATTTGAGCAAATATGAAGTAGCCCAGAGCTGGTGAATACAGAAGATGCTTTCTGAATCTGGAGCTTGACTATGCTCAGACGTATTTCTGAGGGCACAGCATGTGGCTAGGGGGAAGTCAGTGTCTTCAGCACTTTTATTCAGCAAATGAACAAAAGCATGAGAATCTAACACCAAACACATTAAAATGTTTTAGTATTGATATCTATAAATACTTGTTTATTTGATATATCTGAAAACTCATTTATGTGCATATGAGTGTTTTCATACCCCACACACAGCAGAACGGTGAAAAACCTTTAATTTTGGTCAAATATTTTGTTCTTTCCTTCATTCTTTTCTTTGAGCCTGTGCACCAAGGAACGAAATTACACTTCAGCAGCTAAACAAATTATGCAAAATTATACACCATGAATATTTTATATTACGGAACCCTGAAGCAAGGACTTTCAATGGCTGCAGCATTTCAATTGTCTGCAGCAACCTGTGTCATACCCAGATGAATTCCTCAACTGATAAGTCCCCTTCTTCGGTAAACTTTACTCAGGCCTTAGTTTTATTTTTTTCACTGCATTTGTCAGTGATTATTAACAGGAGTGTCTCAAGGGTTTTATTGTATGTAAGAAAGTGGAATTTACTGCCATCAGCCTTCTTTCTACTACTGAATGAGGCAGGGAAGTTATTCCCCTTAGAATTCAGAATTTATTTAAAATTTCATAGAATCATATAAGGCAAGCAATGTGACAAAAACAGAACTAAGTATAAAAAAACCAACTAAACCACATTTCGTCTGATACTGTATTGCACCTTGTCTGATTTATCTTTATCTTAATTTTTTCAGTACATCAAAGTATATTTCTACTTTTTCAGTAAAACTTCAATTACAAAACTATGTAGACTTTTGTAGGGCAGGCAGTAGCTATGGTGCAAGGGAAAATAGAGCAGTTCATAGAAAATATTATAAATTTTTCATTATTTTACTAGTTTTAATTAGCGATTTTGTCCTGTTTCTACCTAACACTAAAGAGCTGCCATCCTGAGATCCCATGCATCTGCCCCTGAAGTGGATGGCAAAACAGAAATATTGTAATTATAACCTAACAAGGATTCTTTGGCACTGTTTGCTTGTTCCTGGGTTGCAGAGCCTGTGAGTTAATGCCATATTTTTGACTAAAAGTGGCACAGAAACGGGGAGGGTGAGTGCTCATTAATCTTCAGTGTGTTCCAATAACTATATGGCATTGGCAAACGCTGGAGCCGGGTTTCTAATTTTGGGCGTAAAGGGTACTATTTACTATTCGTTTAATGCCACTAACTTTTCAAGAGCGTGACTTGCACAAAGTCCCTACTAACCCATCCAAAGAATGTCCTTCTACTCTTGGAAATAGTTTTGGGGGTAGTCTACCTGTTTTCTGTCCATGTCATCCATCCTATGCCTTTCGTCAATGCCATCATGGCTCAGCATAAAGGGACATTTTTCAATTACAATACAATAAAAATGTTCACTGCCACAGGTAATGCTAACAATATATTAAAACATGTATGTTTTATGTTATGCCTACTGCTGTAATATTTTTGTGTTGCTCTATTTGTCCTCTTTTACAGTTAAAATTGAGTGTGCCATTACAGACAAGACAGTTGATGACATAGGTCCCTGTTTTGAAAGGTATTTGAAAATTTATTTGATTTAGGTATATTCCAAAACACTTTCTTTAGCTGGAGATGTAAAGAGTACCTATATGCTGTGATGTCTCTGGCTTATACCTCTTTATTTGGGTGTTCATTGTAGGTGTGGTGCATGCCTGTCGACTAGAAAACTCTTTGTGGCTGCACTACTCTTAGATTTGATTTCCTTATTTTGGTAGAATTTTGTGGATTTTTGCTCAAGTGAAATGTGCAATATTTTTCTCTGTGTGCTGGCCATCATGGATAGTACTATTCCAAAATTAGTTAGCCAATGTTATTAGGTAAAAAATAAATAATGTATATAACTATCTCTAATTGCCTGACAGATTGTGCACATGTATCAGTATAGATTATGGCAAGGAAGAAAAATATTTTTTCTTTACATCTTACAAAATTGATCTGTGTTAACAACCAAGTGTGTAGCTCAGTGGTCCTCTATAAAAATGGTCTGATTTTGCATCTTTCTTTGTGCATTTTGGTGAAGTTTTGACTTTGGTTTGACTATCCAGTGTTTTGGTGGAATGTAAAAATTAGAATTTAGATTGGTCATCATTTTTAGGACTCAGTGGAAAGTGCAAGTAACATTCATAAATGTTGATGGCCAGATAAAATTGTAAAATATTACTGATGAATTAACCTGAGATCCAGATCAGATGAATGCAATGTTTCCTTTTTACGACAGAATGTGCGTGGAGGCTGAGAAAATGCATTGCTAATATTACAGTCTCCTGATGATTTTATAGTATTTTACCTTTTAAATGGTTTTTACACTGAAATATGGAATGGTCACTAATGTTGTAACTGATCCCATATACAGGATACCAGATTGGAGAAGTACTACCACTAGATCCATATAAAATAAAAATCCTGATAAAAAATAGTACTATTTAAACAGTTCTAGGCACAGGACTTTTTTGAAGATAGAAATGAAAAACTGTTTTTTAGAGAGAACCTCTGCATAAAAAATGGTGTAAGGATAGTGCAGGTTTTTAATTTGAGAAATATTGAATATTTATTGTGCCTCCTTGAAAAAGACAATTGTAATGTCCTATCCATACATACTCACAAATACAATATTTCTTTTGTATGTTAAATATAATAATTCAGAGAAAGGAAAAATGTACACAATTTTATTCAGAAGAATTTTACAAAAGAAAAGTGAAGGTTTTTAACAGTTTTTAATAAAATAGTGCTTATATTGGTTCCCTTTTTTGATGGGCTTTTTTAGTAACATTTAAGTGTGAGCCAGTTAAAATAACACACACAGCTGCAGGAAAATAATGCAAATTCTGACATTTGAGATTCAATAAATGGAAGCTCTGTTAACTTTTATACCAAAAGTCTAATATTTTGTTGTAAGCAAGCAATGGAATTAAGAAAACTATGCACTGAGTGAAGCAAGTCAGGGTATCTTTAATTTTCCTGAAATCTGAGCACTTAACTGACAGTTATTTAATCATCTTTTGAAGAGAACCAGTACTCCTACATTTTTCAACACCCCCCCCCCTTTTTTTTTCCTGTTTTTCCCACACTATGTATTTGTTATATTAGATCTGAGATATTCAGAGGCATATAAAACTAATGGAAGTCCAACTCCCTTTGGAATCCAATGGAAGTTTGGCATATTCCTCCTTTGAAAATCCCAGCCTTACATGATGACCATTTTTTGGGGGGTTGGGAGTTTTTGTTGTTGTTGTTGTTGTTTCTTTTTTGTTGTTTTGGGTTTATTTTAGTCTTGGGCATTATTATTGACTGTAACACAAAAACTTTAATAAATACACAGGGAGCATAACTTAGATGAGAAGGATTTTGGGTATTTCAAGGAGGATGATTAAATGATCTGAATTAGTCTGTGAAACGTATTCTGGCTGTGAGAGAACAAAATGTGACAATAACAAGTTGGCAGAACAGAGTCAATCTGAAGCTTGATTCTGACTTTTTAGTTTCAACTTTATATCAGTGGGAAGAGAACACTTGAAGAATGGCTGTGATGATGAGGGAGGAATGAATACCTGCTCAGGGGGAAGGATTTGGGTTTGTCACTGTCACTTACCTCTTGAACCTCATGTGTGAACAGGTGGGAAGATAGGATGAAAGATTATAACCTGGATGGATTTATTAACAGTTACGATATAGAGGTTCTTTACTGAAAAATTTGCTAAGATACACTTGTACTACAACTCTTCTAGTTATCGTAAGGAAATTGAACATGTAATAAAATCCTTTTGGATGTAGATCATTGGAACTTGGGTTCACTGATAAGTTACTAAGTTCAAACCAAAATCAATGTACTCAGTGATGATTATGCATTAATGATGTGTTCCAGGGAATGCAGGTCCTCAAGTAGTTATTCCAAGCCTCTTTCTTATTGTTCTTGAGATAGCAGGATGGGTTTATTTCTAGACTATATTCTTCATGTCAATTCAAATTTAAATGGCTCTAGATCACCCTTGCATCAAAATAAACATTTGTATGTATTTGATAAATTTTAGATCTTTTCTTCTCTTTTGAGTTGCTAATGTGTAGTTCTTTGAATTATATTTTCTAGCTCTAGGAACAGCACTTGTGTAAAGAATCATGATGTTTGACATTTAGTACTGGTACCATGTAGCACTAATTCAGCATTTGAAACTGGGCAGCTTCAGTGTCTCAAGTTTATTATCCTTTTTATATGAGGTTTTTATTTGTAGTGAGAAATGAGAAAAAATTACTGACAGATGTGGAATATCAAGAAAGATTTCCTCTTTTAACATGTTCTTCTGATAAGGGATTGGTGAAGACAGCATGAGGAAGCATAGCAGAGTGGGAGGCTCCCCTTGGTCAGGCAGATCTCCTCCTAGGAAGTTGCTAACCCATATGGTACTCTTGGGATAGCTAGCACCTAAATGTGTGGAATTGTAGGAAGTATCCGATTTCCAGTCTTTAAAGATAGGGCAACTCATAGAAGTCTTTAGAACTGTGACTCCACTTACATCATCCATTCCCTATAGCAGCTTGCTATAGAAGGTTTATTTCAACTTGAGTTGAAATTCTTAGCAAAGAGACTACAGGATAAGCTTTCATTTAGAAAGCTTTCTGACTCCCCAACTCCCACAGAAATTCAGGTCTACTACTGAAATGAATTTGTACTGGTTTTCAGTCCAGGGTGATTGGAAAGATTGGGAGTGCCTGATAAAGAGTGTTTCAGAGGGAGACAGCAGTTTACTCTGGGAGTTCCTTTAAATATGGAATCCACTAATAAGCTTACAACAGTAAGACTTTGCTGTCCATCACATGACATGTTGAAGGACAAGCTGTGTCTTGAAAGGTAGAAGCACTTAATTTAATTTCCTAATGTGTACATCTATTTGTAAATGGCAAAAGAATTTTGCCTTTGAGATACAAAGCTTGTAAGGAATATAAATTAACTTCAAACGGAAATAATTCATGGTTCTGAGCAAAAATAACATAATGGTTGTTATAACCACGTTTATGAAATGCTAAACTTTAGCACACAGCAATCAGCCAAAGCAATGCTGCAGTGTAAAAGACTGCACACTTAATAATTGTAAATGTTACATGAGTGCGAGTTGCTTGATTAAATTTATTAGAAATGTGTTACGAGCATTTTAAGAAATAAAGCATTTATCACAAAATGATGATTTCTTCACTTAAGCTCATTAGGAAATCACACATCAATTCATGCATAATTACAGGGGAATTTCTGCCACTCACTACAAATCATTACCACATTAACTAAAGTTGACTTAATTTATCTGTGATTTGGAAAAGGTGGTATCTAAATAGGAAAATTAGCTCATACAGCGGATGAAACTATCAACATCACCACAAAGGACTTAGCCTTCTCGTATTTATTAGACAAAGATGCACCTTTTAGCTCTTTTATATGTAAAGCTTGTACTTTTGAATGAGCTCTAAAGCTTTTCTTTCCATGTCAGAATCCCATATTATGGATCCAGTGCCAGGTACTTAATGAATCGTTGATAGTCAAAGCACGTTTACTTGCGCCAGACGTACTCATTGTTTTTAATGATCATTGCAGTTTGAGATTGAATTGAAAGGGTTTGGGGGAGGCTGGGAGATGGGGAAGGAACAAGTTTTGCAGTGCTGGCAAGCCAGTCCCACAGCAGCAGAGCTGCCTTCTGCCAACACCCACGGTGTTTATGCTGCACTGTGTTTACTTTCCCGTGGTGTTTATGGTGGACATAACTCTCATGTGGCCTCTTGCACCTTCTTTATTTCCCAGACTTTGCATAACTGTGAGGATGGTGTGTAATTGATAGAGTCCAAGCTCATCATGAGGCTTGTCAGCAGGTGTTTCTTTTACAGCCAGTTTGCATGTTTTCTGTTTGTTAGTTCACAAGTACACTTGTGAAGGAGTAACTTGGGCTTAGAATAACTACATTGCATGCTCATCTGTGCAGAAGACATGCAGAAATGTAGACTTTTGAAACTCAGGTCTGTACATTTAGAGAGACATTTCTCTGTGACTTTACAGTCTTTGATTATGTGGTGTGTGACTTGCTTCAAGCATTTCCCTATTCTGTATTCAAGTACTGTGTTATTCTTACTATTGGAAAGTATTTATGTTGCAGTTATTTGGTCTAGTTAGAAGGTGATTTTTGTCTTTTTTAATCTAGGGCATTTCAGTCTCATTGGCACCTTGCAAGGAACAATGGGTTGTGTATGAAGAGGTAAAGGAGGGCAGATGAAGAAGGGATTAGGGAAGTCAGATACATTTGAAATTGGCTTTGCTGTCAAAAGTAATGTACCTAGAAATACATGCTCAGTTTTGTAGTGAAGTACTGACGCTTTGTTTTGAGCAGCCCTCCTGAGGGGTTCTCTTGTGTCCTTTGTATGCAGTCTTTTGTATAAACTTGAGATCAGCAAGTTGAAAGTTATGCCCCTCCTTCCACATTAGTAGCTCACATTTATAGACTGAAGCATTGTTTCCTGAATTTATCTCCCTGGCAACATGTAAGCCACTTGCGATTCTTTTGCTACTAACTTTTTCCTTCATTTATGGACTCAAATAGGGGCATGAGGGCCATTACTTTCTGAGTAAGATGTAATGTTGCATTGTGCATTGTAAGTTCATGATTTTCAGTGTCTTTAGTATATTTTCACTCTGTTTTTCACAACCTTTAGTAAGGTAGGATGTGAAGTTTGCATGAGTTGGCTGTACCAATGAAATGGCTTGCTATTGCCAAAAAGGGTAGTTCTGCTCCCTCCTTCTTTCTTGTTCCTGTCTGACCCGTGTTGAGCTGACTCAGCATACTAAATTAACAGAGAAAGGTTCACTTCTTTTTTAAAAAAAAAGGAAAAGAAAAAGCTTTCTTACCAGTGTTGCAAATTAAAAAATGTGTTGAGAAGTCCACCTATTTCAATGCCTTTGGATTATGGTTGCCATTACATGGATGATTATGTTACAAAATTAAATTGGATAATCTGAGATAGCTAATGCCACTTCCCATTTTAAGAACTGTAAGGTATCCATCTACATCCTAAATTTCTAGGGAAGTAATTAAATCTCAGTATCTTGTTAATACACACACTGTCCATTTAAAAACAAAGGTTAGCGAAGGGCTTCTTAATTTGTGCAGCTCTTATGCTTTTAGAGAGTTTTCTTTCTTTAGTCTTGGAATAGTTATTTGCAACCAAATTAGGGATTTGTTATACTGAATTAATTACATTCTTAATCTTATTGCATGCAAAATTCATGCTACACACAGATTTTGTGTTTTGACCTTTTAGTGCTGCTGGAATTTCAAGTTGATTTTGCTTAATCTTGAAGTGGTCATTGCATCCTAGGTAGGAGGCTGTATATTCGGCAATATGCAGAATGCTAAACCTGGCAATGGTTGAAGACATTGTAATGATAAAAAAGGGGCAGGGGGTGGTGAGAAATCCCAAAAAAACAATCTGAGCAGCCATTCTACTTCGGTGACAGCAGCAGTTTAGTACATTGTATCAAAATGAATGGGCTTTGCATAATTGATTTCAACATACTAGTAGCCTGAGGTCTAAGCTGCTCCAACCCAGAACTTATTAGCCATGCTACAAAGAGGGGAGAAAGCTGTGCAATCTGCTACAGGGGAGGTAGAGAATAGCATTGCTGCAAGAGTAAAAGCTTTAAAAGTAGGACAGAGCTACTACGAGCTGCCTTTTGTATATTTTTGGGGTTATTCTGTTCATCTCATTCAAATATAATAGAAAGCTATTTTTAAGTCTTTGCGCAATACCAAATACCAAGAATTAGAATCTTACTACTCACTAGGTTTTATTATCTAATTCGAATGGCATCCCTGCACAAAGTGTAATAGCTGTGTTGTGAGATCTCTTATAACTGGGATGCATTTTGAATATCTCAGTAAAACTACAGATGCAAAAATAAGCAGGATGCTCTTTTGGGATCCACTTTACTTGCTTTTTCTTGCACATTCACACACAAATACGTGTTTTATTCAATAAAGTTCTGCAGTGGTATGAATCAACAAGTGTGTGGCTTCCTAAAGAGAAGAGGATTATGTGCATTACAGAAGCACATATACCTGTACTATAGAATGTGAAAATACTAATAGTTGGATGGAAAATTACTGTGTTGAACATATGAGAATATGCAATTTTAATGTCCTGTTTCCTTGCAGCATTGTACAAGTATGTTACTTCATGTTGTCTATTTTGCTTTCCCTCTTCTGGATAGGTACTTGTGAGTGTATGGAGGGGTGTGGGTTCATGCAACAGACTCCTGAGAGTAGAAGGATATACATATATGTATTTGACAGAACAAAAAAGTGGATTAACTTTTGAGACTAGAATCTAAGATGGGTAGTTGCAGATGAAGGACTGGGAACCGAGATTTGAATGAACTAATGTGTTCAGTGTCAGGATTCCCAGGCTGTTAGACTTCTTTAGAAAACCATGACAAAGTTCTTCATTAGTGTTCGTTATACTTCATCCAGCAATGTGAAATACTGACAGTGACTCCTTTAAATGTGAGTATTCTGCATAGATCAGCATCAAGCACCTTAGTTATGCCCTTGCTCATATAAGGAGCTAAACGGTATTAAGAAGAATATTGTACATTTATCAGTAGTGTAGTGTTTATTCTGAGAGGATCCAGAGCTGTGATTGACTGAATGAGGTTCAGTACTCTATAATTAGCAGAGTTTATAACCTATTTTTAAAAAGTTTGACTAGGGAAAGTTTGAGTGAACAGAATTCCATGTTACTGGAAATGTTTTATTCATTTCTTTTTTTATTTACACTACTTTCACAGAATCTTCATAACCTTCACAGTAATGTAGAGGTTGCTGAAATATCCTATATTGTTTGAACAGAGACTGCCTCAGAAAGGTAATGAAGTAAGTCTTTGATTATTTTTGTTTGAACTTAAGCTATTTAAGCAACCAAAAGTTATGAACACATTCTTGTGACCCATTCTAATGGACATATTGATCTATAGGACCCATTTTAAAGTATGTTTTCTGTTCTGGTAAAGACATCAATTTGTTTCAGGGATTGAATCATGATTTTTGAGATTTATGCAGACATTATTAAAAGGGAAGGATATAGGCCAGGTTGTAATGCTTTAAAAATATTCTGATACTATTTGTGTGAATGTCTGGCAGAGCCTATCAGCAAAAAGTTGTGTGGCAGTTTAGCTTTGCCTTGCACAGTAGGTTTGATTGATAGGGGCAACCACTGTTAGTAATAATAATATCAATGACAATATGAAGATCCTGGAGGACTCATTGGAAGCAGCAGCCAGGCCTGCCAACTGTTTTTTGCAAAGAAACCTAAGATAGACATTTTTATATTAAACTAAACACTAGGGGAAATTTTGGGTTAATGTAATGTGCCTTTTCCATCAAAGAAGCCTTGTTGGTGAAAAACCTCACAATTCCAGTAACTCTTGGCATGAACTTCTTGCTCTGTGGTGTCCTGCATGATAAAGGTGAGCATGTGGCATACACAGATGATTTCTTGTATTGTTTTTACATGTTTTCTCGGAAGTTTGTCCCTCAGAAGAGGAGATAGAAATAATCAAGGTCAGTTTTGAAATGCAGAGGCCATTTCTGCGCTGTTTTGAGCACCATCAAATCATAGTAACATCAGTGGTGAGCCAAGAATCCTCAGAACGAGTTCTCACAGGAACACTGAACAAGAAGGAAAGATACTTTTGTTTGTTTGTTTGTTTTCTGTTTCAAGTGTCTTGATACATTTGCCCAGATACAGAAATGGTTGCCTGCTTCATATTGATGAAGTAGTCTTCTAAATAACCCTTTTCAAATATTTCAGAGAAACATAGGAAGAGAAATACAGAGAATCTTTGATAGGAATCACAGTCTGTGCCTTCTTAAAAAGCTGGTCACTGAATCTGTTTCACAACCTAATAGCAGAACAGAAGACTGCTGATACAAAACAATAGCTGAATTTTCAAGGGAGAGGTTTTTGTAGATATAACAGCAAGAAAGTGGAAAAAGCATTTAAAAAGTTGAATGTGCATGTTCTAGTTATGAATGAAGATAGTGTAACCTGTTGCTTTCTGTTATAGAGATCTCATTTTAAATTGTACACCGCTTCTCAAATTACAAGCATTTGGGATGAATTTCTTCAAGCCAAGCACCTGCCTCAGAGCACGTTGTGGGAGAGTTTTAAGTAAGTTTGTCCATTTCTGAGAATGAGTTTAGTGAGTAAGGATGTTTTGCCTACCTTGAAATAAACACATACCTGTTTTGCTTTTGAAGCTCTAGCCTGTTCTCAAGCAGAGACTTGAACTTTGTCAGGGCTTCCATCCAAGTCTACATAAAACTGTTAAGTTCTCCATTTTTGGTCAAGGCTCTGAAAATCTAGGCTAGCCCACACAGCAGAGCAGACTTGTCAGAACCTAATGACTCAATTCAGTATTCACAGAGGTGTTCAGTCTTCTGACCAACTGGTGGTTTGGAGGGGCAGGGAAGTATTTATTGAAGTAGGAGTTGTAAGCCTAGATGCGCTTGTGTGTGTTGCTCTAGGGCTGTGAAGATTCTGCATCTGTGCAGGATGCTCTGTCCCTTCAGGTATTTTTGATGCCCACTCAACTGAATATGCTTTATCTCTGGGTTTTGAGTTGGTTGCTCTCTGTGTTTAATCTCTTCCTGTTGCAGCAGTGCAGTGTCAGGACTGATTTTCCCCTGGTCTTCTCAGAGCTCTTGATATTGCAGCCTGAAGGAAAGCTGGCATCACTGCATGTGGAGTGGGGGAGGCTGGGTGCAGGAACCCCAGTAGGGGCCTGGGGCATTGGGGAGAGGAGGGAGGGGTAGGAATCGGAAAGGGGGATGAAGGGGTGTAGGTGGAAGAGAAAGTAGGGGATAGTCTTTGGAGGGAGAAGGGGGACTAGTGACTGGTGCATGAGAGAAGAGTTAGCAGGCAGGACGGGGGCAAACAGAGCTGAGATTGAACAAAGGGTATTAAAGAGCAAGAACAAGCAAGATGGGTACCAAATACCAAAAAAAAAGGCCAAGAACTGGCACGAGTGGGTGTGAATGGAAATAGAGGGGAAGAACAAGGATTGTGGCCTGGAGTGCAGTTTCTTTCTCAGTGAGTAGGAATTCCAGAAAGAAAGAAAACCAAATCTCACTTCAATGACATCTCTCATGTGCAGGTTAAATATTTGTTTTGATGATTTATTTGTAAATATATGGTTCCATTTGAATGCAGGCTCTTTGGGGTTCTGATTCTGCTTGATGATGATTGCTAAAATATTGCGTATGTTTTTTGCACACTGTTTTTTTTTAATGAAAATAATATATTGTTACAATTTCCTAGTTGCATTACAATATTATGTGTTAGTGGTTTTACTGAATCTCTCTCCGATTCACTATTTTTCTGATATTTAGGTATGAGGCTCTTTGTGTAGACCTGCAACAGTGGGTTTTCATAGATGCTTTTGTTTCTACTGAACATAATAGCTATAATGAAAAAGCTTTTTCTTCCATGAAACTGCCTTTGTTTTTTCTGACTCTACCCTAGTTGCAGAGAGATTCAATACACGGAAAATTAGTTTAACAAAGACGTAGATGTATACCCAGATGAAATATCTTTCTATTCTATGGTCAGCAGCAAACTGGTCCTCTAGTAATAAAGCATGTCTGTGCCACGGGGTAAAGCTGAACTCAGTGGCAGGCGCATCCTCCACACCAGGGCCAGCATTGCTAATTAGAGAACTGCCATGAAGGGTTGTTTGGGGAGAGGAGTTTGCGTGGGTGACAGAGGGAAAATCGTCCTGCTAGCTGAGTACAAAAGTAGACTGAGTAGCCTTACCACCTATGTCTCCAGGATTTTATACTTTTTGTTCTCTTATCAATATTTTCCTCTTATCCACAACTAACTCTCAGTAAATTCACATTACCTCCAGCTAAGAAAGCAAGAGAGAACAAGTATTCTGCCCTGGGAATGATCTGATAAGGATTTGTGTAAAAGCTGTGCAACTGGCATTCCCGTCTCCCCTCCCCAGCTTTCCTGTGCTCCCTCATGATTTAATGTTACTTCCTTAGGCTGTAAGTGGTCTGGGACCTGGAATACTGAATTTACATCTAAACAGGCAAAAGGTGACAGTGCAAATACAGTTTACAGTCGGTATCCCCACTCAGGCAACTCTCCTTGTTTTTGTGACTAGTTTCTTATTGACTCGTTTCAAAAGGGAAAGAACCAGCCTGCTTGAGGCATACCTGTGGCCTGCCATTGTTTTAGGCATGATACAAATGGAATTATTTTCTCAGAAAATAAAATTACTTACAACTGACATAAATTAATTTTGCTAAGAATATTGGAGGTGATGTTTCCCTGGATGTTGGATGATTTTATTCTTCAGGCTTCAGGAGAAAAATTCAGCATTATGGCTTCTGTCAGTGTAACAATGAGCTCTTTAGATGCCAAAAATTGTTTTCAAATAGAAATTGTTGATCTTTTTGTGTACTTGTATATATTAATGGCATATAAAAATTAATGCTTTTAGTATGCCTACCTTGAGCTGCCTTGCTTTGAGCCACAGAGCTAGATTAAGGCATCTGAGGGTGAAGACCAGGTCAGGAAAGCCATTGCTGCTGTAAGGAGCGGAGAAGCACTGATGTGAGCAACCCTTGCTTCCCTCTTCAGGTAACTGCTGTCTGCATACTCCAGCCCCTTTCTTGCTGAGTAGGGCAGAAGTAGTTGCCAACATAGCTGTCCTTTCCAGGAGTGATGTAAAGTAGGAGCTGGAGTTATATTGCTACTCCCAACAACATGGTAATCTACGTGGAACAGCTTGCTTTTTGCTATGGTAGAAACATCCATCCATAGACAAAACTGCAATTAATAGGGAAAAAAGGAATCTGGTGTAAGGCAATAGCAAATCAGGATAAGTGACCCATAATTCTTAGTGCAGCGTTTTGGCTTAGTTTTGCCTAAAGTCTTTAAAGAATCAATCTAATGGAGTCCTGTAAAGTCCTTGAAGCACAACACCAAGCCTGACAGAGTTCAAGAAGCATTTGGATGATACTCTCAGTCCCATGATGTGAGTCTTGAGGACGGTCTTGTGCAGGACTGAGTAGGACTCGGTGATCCATGAGAGTCCCTTCCAGCTCAGCATATTCTGTGATTCTATGAAGGAATTGTTCAAAACAGCTGGTGTTTTAGTTAGTGAGTGACAATTTCTTTTTTGCACTCAAGTCTCCCTACTAAATGTGTGTTTCTGCCTGTTGCCTGTATGCTTTTTTATCAAGGCAGTAGTTGTGGGCTGACTAAACAGGACATGCTTCATAGTCTGCTGGGGAGGGTGGTTTCCTTAGAAGCTGAGAAAATCTCCACATAGCTGAATTGATACCTAAGCTGTGCTTCCAAATCTGTATGCGAGATCCTTAATTTTCCAGGGTTCTGAGCAGGTGTTGGTCCTTAACAGTTTTGATATCCATGCCAGCTGTGTGCATGCCTAAGTAGGACGTCACTGAAGTTTTCTGGTTAGTGATATTACTGTTATTTTCAGAGCATACCTTACCTGCATATGTTTCTTAGGTGTGCATATGTTGAGTTTAAGAACTGAAAAGTGATTTTATAGCTGCCTCCGGACTGTACTCTTTAAGCAAGGAAGCAGAAGAGTATGCAGTCCTGCTTTCTCTGCATTTGGTTTTGCTAATTTAAAAGAAGAAAACTCTCTGAAGAAGCTGAAGTAAGGTAGGATGGGCAATTTTCTGAACTTTTTATATTCAGTTACTGGTATTTCCTCTGCGAGTTTCTTGAATATATACCTACTGGTGAATCTTTAACTCCAGATGCTAATTGAGACGAGTACTGATTAAACAATGACTTGCCTTCCAAACTTCCCCTCTAGAGAGATTTCAAATCCAATGCTATACAAAGAAGGCATCAAGGAGTTAATTTCTCCAAGAAAAATGTTGCACAAAGCTACATAAACCTCCGGTTCCAACTTCTCTATAAAATGTCATTTATTTGAAAACAAATTCTGAATAGGACAGAATATGAAGGATTACATAGTAGTCTTTTACTGATGCTACCGAATAATCTGTGTAACTTCTGTAATACAGGTTTGCCTTTCCTAGACAACGATTTGACATCTTGAAATCCAGTTTATATAATCTAGTTTTCCCATATAATGGATGTGGGTTTGGAAAGAGCACTGATAAAAGCTATGCACTGATTGAAATGGAAATTCTAAACCACCTTCAGCAAAGTGTAGATATAGGATGTAAAACCACCTGGTCCTTGTAGAACACAGTATAATGCAAGTCAGCCATTAAACATTTTAGTTCATCTGCTCCCTCCTCAGATTTTCTGACTATTAAAAAGAGCATCTTTAGGGCTAAGAGCTAAAGAGACTCTTAGCCCAAATGCTATTCAATCCTTTGCGTTAAATGAGGAGATTATAGAAGGGAGGGAGGCCATTTATGATGTACTCTTCCCCTCCCTCAGTCCCTAGAAATTCTATACAAATCTTTCTTTAAGTAGCAAAGTCATAAAAGTTCCATGTCCTAAAGTAGTAAACATACAATTTATGATGGCTACCATGTGTCAAGAAATTATTTTTTTCTTTAGATAATCTAAATGGTTCTGTGATTAGCTGCAATTAGCTAGTGATTGACTAAACAAAAATATCTTCTACCATGGTATAACTAACTCTGACCAGTCTGTTGCTAAATATTTTTGGAGGATTTCCTTCTGAACTGGGGAACCATGTTTCTGTAGTTGGTGGTCTGCATTCAGCAGGAACGGCTGTTGTCCAGGAGTGGGGATTCCAGGGTGCAGCCATGGGTAAAACTGAAAAATTCCTGTGGTTGGAAACTGCAGCAGTGATGTAAGAGTATTGTAATACTCAGTTGGAACCTAGAGAAATCATTGGGTTGCAGTTTTCCTGAGGACGTATGGAAAAAGGTGAATTAGATAAAAGCATGTGTGAATTAATTTCTCTCGCTTAGTAGGAGTTTTTGTTTCTAATGACCACTTTTCTTCCCCACACCTGGGTAAAAGTAGGTACAGCTGCATCATCTCCTTCTCTAACAAGATGAACAGGCCAGTGCAGAGAGCCTGTGCTTTTACCACATTGGCTGGTTTATTTTCCCTGGAGGAGAAAGAGCTGCCTCCTTAAGAAAGGTAACTGAGGGAGTGACTTACTCCCATCTCTTCTTGGTCCACCTTACAAGGAGTGTTGACTGGGAGAGTATGAGGTGAGCTGTGGGGAAGGGATTGTTGATGTAAATGGAAGGTTCACTGCAGCACCACCTACTCCCCCAGTCAGCAGCAGTAGCAGCACTCCAAATCTCTGGGGTGGCGGCAGCAATCCTGCCATTTCTTAGTATGCTGAGGCAAGAGAAGACATTCTTACAGGCAACAGTGAACGTGTCTGATCAGTCAGGAGTATTTCAGACATATGCACAGTGAGTGCACTCGTGTTGTGTCTGGTGGGATGTTCTTGTGAGCATTGTGCATTTCTGAGTTTTGCATCAGGCATCCACTTAGTCCATGAGAGGCAGCAGAAATTTTGGCCTAGTATGGGCAACCTATGAATCCCATCGTACAACAGCAATGTCAGAGATCACTTAAGAGAACTCTGAAGACTGTAAGTACCTGTTTGATAGTGTATATAGAATAAGTGGAGCAGTGCAGAATTACAGTGCCATTTGCACAACATGTGGATGCACCTATGGAGCTGTCAAAGGGCAGAATGCACCTGACAGTGTTGAGTATACCAAAAGTAGTGCTGTCCCAGATTTACCCCTCCAGACATTCCCACAGGCAAGTAATACAGCTCGGCAACTGTTTTGGCTGCAAGGAAGCCCTCCAGGCTTTTCTACAAACCCTGCCTCCCTATCTGACTCAGCTGAATAAAAAATTATTTCTGTACCTGTGAGGTAACATTGGCTGCTGCTAAAATGATCATAAAGGTGCTGAGGAGACAGTCTCAACACCAGCAGTATTTTGGAAAAGGACTGGATATTCCTTTTGGTCAAATGTTTCTTTGACATTTTAGCAGTGTGTTACATTAATAAGGCCCCATAATAATTCCAGACTAGTGCAGGTATGTCCTATGTCAATAACATGCAGAGTACCTTTTTTCTGCCCAGAAAAGGATGGTCAGGTATCTGCATGGGGTTTTTTCTGCATCATACATTTTATCTGGACTGATAAAAATGTAAGAGGTATATTTTCATGCTAGGAGAACATTTTTATGCAATTCTGTATGAAGGTAGTTTAGGACCAAGCCTGTAATCTCCAGTCAGATTTTCCTCATCAATTAACAATTTCTGTGCACTGTGAATATTTTTTCATTAATTCCATGGGATATTACAGGTGATAACTGTTGGTAAGGACTTACTAACTATGCACTGTAGCTATTTCAGGATTTGGGTTTTTGATAATACGTAGGCTTAACTTATTGCCAGTATTGTGTCTTATTTGGAAAGCCCTATCTAGCAAGGGAGCCAGTGGGTAGTCTGGTAGATATTGTGGTAAAAGTAATGTTGCTAATACAAAAAATTGAAGATGTTTTTATGTAGTTTCTATGGACCTACTGAGTTGCTACCTACAGAGCTTGAACTTTTGCTGTCTTGCATGTTTTTTATACCATGTAAAGATGGTACCAAATCAGAATGGAAGCATTTCAGACTTGGGTTTCTTCAGGTGTGAAGTAGTGCTGGAGAGAGGAGGCTCTGGAGAATATAGCCATCAAATTCAATCATTGTCTCTGAGAAGAACAGACGCTGCAGTCTAGAGGCAGGCAGGAGTGTGAACTGATGTGATGCACATTCACCACGGTATGCTGCTGACACTACTTAAAAATCTTTACTTACAGACTCACTATTCCTCAGTGCTCCTGAACAGTGTAGAGTTGCTCAAACTGTGTGTGGGAGAAATGGCTTCAGGTGTAAGCAAGCAAACTCATGCACCCAGGTCTCACACCTGCAGGTTTTTGAGTGTGGCCTCCTACAGAGAAAGAGTTAGCCTGTTCACTAATTACAGCACAAAGTACCAAACATTTCATAGCTATTAAAATCTTTGTATAGTGTAGATTTCTGGCTGTATTCCAGCTTTTACTGGCAAACACTTCCTTCAACGTAGCTGTCTTCTAATACACTGCTTTTGCTAGAGCCTGATGATGCAAAATTTCAGTTTTAAGGAATACAAGTTGTTGAGTTTTGCACTTCTTTGCTGTCTTTATTGAAAATATGCTTGACATCCGAATTCAGCTGGAAAGAGTTGGGGGAGTAATCAAACAGAATAAAATGTTTATTCTGAGTGCTAAGTACTTTGTGGCAGAAAGGACTGAATACCCTCACTTATTTTGTACAAAGTTCGATACTGGTGCTGTGCTGCTGTGTGAGCAACCATTAAGCACCCACAACAGTACCTTGCACAAACAGCCTTGGGTGTTGCAGATGTCTTTATTAAGAAGAGGAGAGCTGCAAAGTGTTTCGTGGTTTTGTCTATGAAATCTTGCAGAGATATGGTGGAAAGGCTTGAATGTCTTGTGAGTGGGGTGACACTTAATGATAGTGATCAGAGCTTATCTGTAGTGCTGCTTATTTGGAGAAATTAAGCTCAAGATGTGGCACAGACTGCTTATGATACAACTAACTGCATCTTCATGCTGTCTTTCTCACAGAGACCATTGAATCATATGTCAAATTCAAATTGGATCATTAGAGCTGTACAAATTTTTAATTTAAATTTTTAATTTTAATTTAAATTAAATTTTAAATTTATCTCAGGTTAGACATCTCAAATGAAGATTTTCAGATAGCAATGCTCCTCTTATTTTTCAAGGCTAGGAGAGATAGGATAAGGTCTTCCTTTACTTGCAACATTATAACATCAGTTTCTTTGCATTGACCAGAGATTTCTTGTATATCAGTCCCTCCTGGACAGGTCTTCTGCTTTCCCTAGTCTAATGACTTCTTGTTAGCCTCCTCTCATAAGACCTCTGCCAGCCCAGGAACTTCCTTGCACGGTATGATTTTCAATCCTTTTGATTCTAGATAAGAAATTGGGGGGCAGTCCTACTTACCTAAAGTAGGACTGAATTATAGAAGTTAGAAGGTTTAGATTATGAAGGTCTACTTTCCTGTTTGGCAGAAACCCCTTCTTGAAGTGAAGTGTGTCTTACAACGTGGAGTGGTTTGGGAATTGCTATTTGTACTTGGTATAACTAGACACATGCAGAACTGTGCAATACTACAACTGTTGTCTACTTAGCCGAGACTAATGTTATTAAAAGAAATGGTAGATAAATGAGGAAATGAACATCCTGTTGCCAGGTCAACTGCATTCCTTATTTGTTAGTATCAGTGTGTATGAGAAGGATAATATGTAGTGAAGGCAGACTAGAGCTGCAAGCTCTTCATAGCACTGTGGGAGGGAAGGGCTGTAGAAAATAATGCCTTTAGCAACAGTGGCCTAAACCCTTCATTCTCTTATCAATCTGTGTATATGTCAGTGAGAAAGAGGGAGAATTATTAGAAGGATCAAAAGGCAAAATTCTGTTTCTTAATTAACTGTATTTCAGTTTCCTGAGGACACACACAACATATTTCCATGTGTTTTCTCAGTGGATGACTTACTGCTTTTGCAGGTTTTGAATTTAATCCTCTAAATATTTTTGGGTGTTTTTTTTGGTTTTTTTTTCGGTTTTGTTTTTTTTTGTTTTGGTTTGGTTTTTTGTTTTGTTCTTGTTGTTGTTGTTTTGGTGGTTTTTTTGTTTGTTTGGGTTTTTTTTGTTTTTGTTTGTTTTTTCTTAAGGTTTGATTATTGACCTTCTTGTGAAATCTACTTGCTATGCAAAAAAAAAAAAAAA
>VXAU01005997.1:344954-407380 GCA_013399695.1 Formicarius rufipectus
TTTTTTTTTTCTCTTTTTGTCAAATTTTATTGGTTAGAAAAAAAAAAAAAAAAAAAAATGTTTGGAGTTCTTTCTATTTGCATTGTTATGACGAAAAAATGTAGTGGTCAGAGTCTGTCCTCTATCTAGGTTGATTGTATTGGCAGTTTAAAAAGCAGTGGTTCATCTGTGTAAGGAACAGTGATGTTTTAAACAGAAGATTTGGTGTATTCAATCAGTTGAACCATTAAAGACACAAAGTGCCTATTTCGGGGGTGTGCCCTGCATCCTACTGGCACTGATTTCTCTCAAAAATTAGGTATGATTCTAACTGTTTTCTTCTCCATATGCACAAGGATTAGGAATTCTGTGCTGGGACAAACGTACTCGTGCTTGAAACAGGCAGTGCCTCCCTCTTTTCATCAGGTATTTTTGCAACATATTGGGATTTGTACAGATACAAAGGGATTATCTCTTAGTCCTTCAAGTATAATGCTATGAACCAAAATAACTTTTTTTAAAGTGAGATTTAAAAATTAGGCTTCCAAATAAGTTCAAATTTGTTTTTCTCTTCCTGTGTACTCAGCAGTTCTTGTTTTAGTCTGCAGAGGACTACTAGGTGCTCAGTATTTAAGAAAATCAGGGCACTTACTGGAGTACCTACATGCAGATGTAAGTCTGACAGGCATCCAGTTTTGAAAGGCTTGCCTACTGTGTGCAGTGTTGGTGGTCAAGAAATTTTAGTTGGGCTTCTTGGGGCTGTGAGATGGAATTGTTGATATAAAATACTTGTTTTCTAGCTGGCAATAATTTTATGCAAAGTGGCCGTTAATTTTCTACTCTAGTGTGTTTCCTTTTCCTTCTCTAGTTTCATAAGACAGTCTTCATATGACTGTGGAGAAATCAAGCCTGAAGTATTGTTGTATCGTGTGTTACAGCTGCTCCCATATAATTTTCTGTTCTATTTGCATAAGTTAGAACGGAACTGAAGTGCTCTTCTTTCCAAAGAAGATTTCTGCTTTGGTGAGGAGCAAAAGAAAACCAACAGCTTGCCTCATAGACATAGAATCCTGTACTTTCATCTTTACCAAAACGTGTTACAAAACAAAGGAAAACAATGGCTTTTGCAGAGATTGTGCAAGAGAGAACCTGTGGGAACCCAAGGTATTTTATTATTTCTGAAATGCAAATTGCAGTGATGGAGGGACATTTTCCTGCACATGAAAGCCCTATCTCTTTTTCTTTCACCCAGCTCTGAAGGTAGCCATGCAGTATTTTTACAATAAGCATGTTACTGAGATTGTGTTTGAGTTTGTGTCTTTCTTTTATGTCAAACAAATCCTGTTTTCCCTCTTTCTGTTCAGTTAAGTCATGTTGTGCATTTTATGAGACCTAGAAGAGTCTCTGTGTTCTTAATCTTATCTGCTTTCTCAGCATTTATTCATTTTTCAATTGCCTATGGAAGTGGAAATGTTAAGATAGAGCAACTGGGCTCTCTGATGACAGAATCTTTCTTTGTAAAACCGGTACTTGCAATTCCTCCTTAATTTACCTTTTGTTCTATATACTTCAGCTTTAGGATAATCACATGTTCTGTTACTTACAGGTCTTCTGTTCTTCCATAGATACACACAGAATATTAATGGAACTGAATAAAATTATGTTGTATAATTTATGTATTTAGATATAGCAGCTATGCTAACCCATAAAATACTTGACATAATGTTATTAGTTGGAAAATATGAACTGGCATAAGTTATTCAGCACAGAAGGTGTCATGAAATTATCCATGTCCTCTTTACTGAGTTTGTTGTAGCTGCGTGTGTACACAACAGCATGTTACTGATGCAGCAAATTCTTTGTTTTGATACCCAAAAGTGTTGCTTGGGCTTTGATTTGCTTCCCTGTGTTCTGTTGCACCCTATTATAAAGCTTTGGGTAAAAAATGCTCCTAGTAAGACAAATCAGGTCTGCAGATTGCATGCTTTTACTAATTATTTCTTATTCTCTGTTAGATGGATACTTTTCAGGTTGGCCTTACTCTTATGCAAAATTGCCTTGATAGATGAGTAGCTCAGAGCAAGATCTGTAATTTATGGATATAGAAAATGCATGCAGTCTCTCACTGTCTTTACAGACGTGCTTTAGGGCAAGTGAGCTGTTCAGATAATAGGAAGGAGTAGTGTTAATAAATCTCAGTCAGGAAGACAATACTTACATCTTTCCTTTAAAATAAATTCAAAACTGAATTCCGAATTACTTTTTAACATCACTAGTGCTTTTTTCCTTCATACTATCGCTATTTTTAAATTGAATGCTAGATAATATGGTTGATGTGTAATTTAAAAATACAAGTAATTAGCTTGTGATACTTGTTTTCCAAGACAGAACTAGTAAATCACTCAGACCCCATAAAGATGTAGACTAGTGCTTTTGATTAGCTGTTGGAGTCATTTAAGTTTCTATCGGTGTTTGTTTCAGAATTAGAGAATCTATTATCATATATTGGGAAAATGACTGCTGCAGTATTAATAACATTATTGCAGTCTGTAAGGACTGCGGAGAAAATGAACAACATAGAAATTGCTGCTTTGGAACAGAGCAGTGATCCGTACAGTCTTGTATCTTGCCTCTGACAGTAACCAATATGTGATGATTCAGAGGAGGAAATACGCACAGCCAATTGTGTTATAGTGTACCACAGAGGGAAATTTCTTTCTGGCCCCATATGGTGCTCAGTTTATGCCTTAAAGCATGAGGATTGATGGCCATTGTAAATTTTACCTTAGCTAGTGTAACCAAATTGGATTGCTCCTTGTTGTCCATAACCTGCCCTTCACCTTGGCCTTCAAGGAAATGCAGTCCTGTCCCTTGTTGCTGGATACATGGCTTTGAACTTTGTTGTTTTAAGCAGATGCAGTAGTGCAATTCAAGGACTTGTGCCATGGTTTTACATGATGTCACACACCGTTGTATTTTTCATCAGTAACAGGCTGATTCAGTGTTTTTAGTTAAACTGCAAATGATATTTTGTAGGGAGCAAGGCAGATACTACACTCACTCTGTGTCAATTCCTGGCTAGCTGACTCCTATTCTGAACATGAAAGCCTTGGTTAAGGAAATAGTTGAAGAATATGCCTAGAACTGAGGCACTAAGACTTCTGTGTCATTGCAGTGGCCTGAAGGGATCAAAACTGGGTTTGGAACGTTGCCACACCCTGCAAATCTTGACCTCAGCAGCCTTTGAAGTCTGGTCGTTCTGTTCTTTCACTTGGTACATTCGTACAAGCGCAAGGAGTGCAAGGTGCTGTTAAAGTTGCAGAGCACATGTGACATTTAGAGGAAAGCTTATGAAAGTTCCCTGGGTTCACTTGTAACAGAAACAGAGACCAAGTTCTTTGCAGTAAGCCTTAGTGTGTTTAATTTGTTGCATGCCCATCTAATAAAACCCTGTAGTCTTAGAGGAGCTATCTGATAGTCTAGTAGAACAGTTGTTGCAGACAAAAGCTGACCTCATTTTAGGCTGGCATTCATAATGCAATGTAGCACAGGCTTTTGAAAATGCTTGTACTGAAGCTGCTGCCCTTCAAGATGATCTTGGGTACAAGCTATTTTGATGAATAACAGTACTGCATATCTTGCTGATTTGTGCCTTTTAGCAAGTCCTTCCCTGTGTCCAGAGTAAGAAGAATCTGCAACAGTACTTATGCAATTACTGTCCTTCTTGTCTTTGGCTCTGTGGGTGCAGATCAGCCTCTGACATCATGGATAATGTTAAAAAAGCAGTGACCAGTTATCACAGGAAGCAGATGTTGCTCAGCAACTTGCAAACTTGTCATTAGGTTCTGCCTTTCAGTCTTCCAAAATGCATGCTCCACTGTCTTTTTGTTTCTTCTTGAGAGATAATTAAACAACTCATGTCTCCTTGCCAAATGACCAGTCAAAACCAGGGAATCTGGGTTTCCTGAATGACAGTGGAACTTCATAATAATCTTTGGAGAAAAAATTCCATTCCTCACTGAAGGAAGGAGGTTCAGTTTTGTTTTATACTCCTTCAGTATTACTGATGATTAATTTCCTGAAGGGATCATGTAGGTTTTCAATCAGCATAAAGAAATGACCATTTTGTTGCTTGGTAAGTGGCAACGTGTCCCATGGCCAATCTCTGCACGTCAGTGATCGAATCCAGCAGAAATTGTCCTTGAGTTGTCAGGCCGTGTGAGCTGGCACGTTGCCTCCTCCTTTAGAGCAGAGTCCAATTTTACCAGCACTGCAGTAGTTGAATATTCAAAGTGGTGACAGTTTGTCTGTTAGCGAGCAAATCCTTGTCCTGTGAAGGAAGGGACTTGTGGTGGTGATATGCTGCTGCCTAAGCTTTGGAGAAGACTTCTGTCATCCTGGGCTTCCACCGTCAGGATTGATCCTCATGGGCTTGCATGGTCATGTCCCCTCACTCCATCTTTCTAGTCTCAGCTGAGAAACAGGACTGTAGCCAGAGAGGCTGCTGCAAGGGAAATTACTTCTCAAGCAACCTTTCGGTTTTCTTCTCTGATACTTCTCCTTTCTCGCAGTCCATATTATAGTTGTAAACCCGAATTGGTTCCATGATGGGGCATCTCACTTGGAGCCATCTGGTTGTGCAGCTGCAAATGTAGATGCAGCAGTCTCTGATCAACAACCGCAGAGGCACAGTGTTCATTTTCAGCCATGCTTTCTGACAGTGGGAAATTAGTGGGTTTTTTCAGTAGATAAATGAAGATTTTTATACCAGCAGATGAACTCGAAAATTCTGTCAGCTTAATCTCAAATCACAGATTTCCTTATGTTTCTTGAGTCTTCCATATAGGTCCACAAAACATTTTTTACAGTGCATAGGTATGATTCCAAGGCACTGCAATCAGTATATCTTGGTGTTAAAAAAAAATAATCAGTTTGGTGTAGTTTAAAGATGATATACAGAGGAAAGATTTAAAGGCAAGAAATAAGAAGGAAACAGCTCAGTGGTTATTGATATAGTAGACTAACATTAGAAACAAACAAGAAAAACACTTTTAAGCCTTCAATATCCAAATTGCTCAGTAGGTAAATCCGACTTTTCTGTAAATATCTTGTTTTTCTTCTTTCTCAGTGATACACTTTACCTTAGTCTTAACTGCGTCACATTCCTCCTCATTTTAATTACCTATTCTTATGTTTGTTTACAAGTTTCAAAATCCAGAGATCCCTTGACCATGCTTTTAAGAAGAAAGCATATTTCTATATTGAATAATGTGGATAAGCATGAGGGAGTTGATGCGAATCCAGGAACTTCTGCAAAGTCTCAGTTAAGCCTTGTAGAAAGCCTTAGTACATTTTGGCTGAAGTTTTATAACATGGATAAATGACAAAAGAGGTGTGGGGGATTTTTGAATTCTCAAGCCACATCATTGGCTGGGGGCTCATCCTGCAGTGCTGGGTACACAGCTGGAATAAGGCATTGCCTGCCCCTGCCTACCACCCAACTGTGCTGTGTTTCTTTCACTTTGGAGCACCTGGGGAGAAGGTGCTGCATCCAGAACCACCCTGGACTGTGGGAGGTGCCAGCAATTTGTTCATGAGAGCAGGGGAAATCTTTAAAACTCTTAAGCTCCTCTTGGTAAATCCTTGTCTACTTTAGGCAAATGAAGTTGAGCAAAAATCTGCCCTGCTGGTCCCATGCAGTCTTTTAGACCCTGTTGACCTCAGCATCTGATGATATTGCTTATACTCAACAGGCCCTACTTGTCACGGAGGGAAATTCTTGTCTCTGCTGTTAGGAAGTCTCTCGATTCCTATTGACCTTAGGGTTCAGCTCTGCCACAGGACTGAGATGCTGCCAGTCAGCTGTGATTGCATCTTTCAGCTGTCCGAAGCAGTGGCCTCTTGGCCCACCTGTTCAGCAGTGTTGCAGGAATCCCAGGGCAAAAGCAGCTCCCACTGTATTTCAGAATGCTGTCTGAGCAACACCTCCCTTGGCTCTGCTGTCTTCAGAATAACATGGTGGGGTGGCATAACTGCACTAATCATACAGGGCTTAGAGGGGGAGGGTGTTACAGGAATGCTGAATGAGTAAACATATGCTCATGACATGGTTTTTCAGAATGAGGTAGGGAAATTTTCTGCTAGGTAGGGTGAGAGCTGCTTTTTTGCATCATATCCCTGCCAGAGCTGTGAGAAAGAAAAGACTATTTTTTCTCTCACTGATGCATATTAACCTCCCTTTGCAGGGATGGCACTCATGCAGTGGTCATGTCTGGATGCTGCAGATTACCCAGGAGAGCGTGCATTGTGCAGGCATCAAGTTTCAGCAGGGCTGGATTTTGTTTGGGATTTTTTTTTTTTTAATGCAGCATAACAACCACATTAAATTGATTTGCCTGAGCCATGGAAGCTGTTCAATGGGAAGAAGACTAATGGTCCCTTCAGTCTTCTCCTGTTCCTGTGTGCACCCAGGGAATCTCAGACCTCTCGATAATCCCAGAAACATATTCACACAGTGAGATATGATTTCTGTTTGATGCACAAAATGGTCTTCATCGTAAGCTTCCCTGTATGTGCACTCAAGAGATCAAACATCATTTTTGTTTGGCTAGTCCCTGAGTTCTATTGAATGGACTTATTGTGCAAAATAAACAAGAGTGTCATCCCTGATTTTTCACCTGAGAAATTAAGACCACTTTCTTGAGACGGTCTCCCTCAGATGTCAAAACCATAACTCAGCTTAGCAGGTCAGCCTGGAGTGGATTTGGGGACCAAGCTGCTCTGTGTAGGTGTGACCATGGTGTCAGGCCCAGGCAAGCTGAACTAAACACGCATCAGAATTTGCTGTCAATGTTACATGGCCTCTCAGGAAAATGCCTGACTTATTTTCTTTTCCTTCAACTTTTTTTAATCCTCTGTGGCAAATCCACACCTTTTCGAGTAGTTACCATCTGCCAGAAATCCTCTTCAGGAGAAACAAAGCAAACCCACCCTTCCCCAGCACAGTTTCTGTGTGTTATTAGAATCAACCCAGATTTGATACCAGTCGATAGTAAGAGGTGCTGTATGACTCCTAAGTATTTTCTGTTAACACTGAGTAGAGGAGGGACAGACAAGTTAGTGCTATATTTAGTATCAGAATACAGACAGCATGAAACTACTTCCCTTAACAAAGTTAACTTATAAAAATATTAACAGCCTAATACATGTTAAGAATGTGATAATTTTAGGAATTTATTTGCTATAAATTTTACAAACCAGGCATCCTAACTAGATAGCATTTTCTGTGTTATGCTTAGTCAACTGTAGTGATAGGGGAAGGTCTGTTACATCTGCTGTCATTAGTGCCTTAGATTTTTTTTAGGAATAAGCACAGTTTAAAAGAAAAAAAAAAAAAGCAAACCACTTCACACATTATGCACAGAAGTAATTTGCTTCATTATCCTAGAATGCTTGTCTAGACCTAGGGAAGGTCTGCATATCTTTTGATTTGCTACTCTGTCTTTATTTATCAGTGTCATTCCCTAATACATCCTGTCAGTATTCCTGTGAAAATGTCCTCTCTCAGTAAAAGCATTAGCACACACTAATCTCTTCTAAATTGCTCTTTACTGCTTTTCATTCTTGAAATGTGATAAAATTGCAGGCTTTTCTTGTTTTTCTGATATTCTATGGATATTGTTATTATTTACTTTGTTTATAAACAAATGTAGGCCAGGGCATTCACACTCATACAATTGAAAGTGTCAGCTTGAATCCCTTGCTGTTGCAGGCTATGATATATCAAGCACCAAGATTAATGTAGTGATTCTTTCGTAATGGATAAGACACCTTGAACACTTTCTCCTTTTACTCCCTGTCACTGCAGCACTGGCAGGCATCATTAGTGCATAAAAAACATTTTAATCTGAGGCCTCTTTGGTGGTGTGGAGTGGCAGGGAGTACTAGACTTTGTATCTACAATGCAACACCCAGCTTGGGTTGGGTCTCTTAGCTTCAGATTCTCCAGCTGTCTCTTCTGCAACCAAATAGTCCTAACACCTGAGAAACTACTACACCCAATGCCCAGTTCCTACACTTTTTTTTTATTCTTTTGTCAGTTTTTTCCCTCCCTGCAGATAACATCCCAATAGTCTAGCAATCTAAACATCTCATTTTCTCTGTCCTTCTCTTGTAAGACATGCTGTTCTGAATGGTTGTGCCAGCAGTTTTTTGCCCTGTTCTGATTTGTGAATCTGCATCTTGAATGTTGAAAACATTATCATGTGCAGTTTTTGAAAGAAAGCCCTTATGTAATAGCATTAATACCTTTCTATCTACAAAAAAATGCCTTATTTGATGCTTCCTAACATTACATTTGTGTTTTTCATAGCTGAATCTTACTGACCATTCATTCTCCACCTCAGTCATTTCTTATTGATGAGCTCTAAGCTTCTTGGAGGAGGTTTTGCAGTGAGCTCTCAAGTGCAGAATCACAATATTTTTTTTGTTCATGTGGGACTCATTTCACATTTCTCTTGTTCTTGTTGCCAAAGAAATCAATTTCTTTTGGGGAAGGTATTGGAGTCCTCCTCTTATGTTAGCAATGACAACCCATATCACTGACTCTCATTAGCCCAGTTGTTCATGCCAAGGTTATTAAAGAAAATACTAAAGTAGATTTATCCTTGAAAAACTCCAGTAGCCATGCTCCCTGCTGTCTGAAAGTCTTCCCCTTAATACTTCTTGTTGCTGTTTTTCCTTTGCCTAGCTGTCTATCCACTACGTTTCTAAACTGACAAATGGCTCCTGCTGGAAATACTGAAATCCATCTATATAAGACTGACTGAAATTCTTTTGTCTTTGTCTAAAACATGGAGTCCCTTACCATGTCAGCCTGGAGAATGCTTTGAATTTTAGCCCATATTGCCTTTCAGTCCATGTAACTCATTAACCTTCCTTTCTAAATTTGTTCTAAATTCCCCTGTAGTCCTAAGATCAAATTTACTGCACTGTGTCCATTCATATTATTTTCCCATTCCTAAGGCAGGCATCACATACACTGTTCTCCAGTCAATTGATATCAGTTCTTACTGGCTAGACTATTTTAAAAATACTTGCTACAAGACCATAGCAACCAATTATTTCTATGACGTATCATTGTTATGGAGCTGTGAAAATGAAAGGTGTAGTTCTCCATAACTTTATTTTCTGAAAGAAACTTCTAATCATGGTGAGATGAGAGAGCTCAGTTGTGTGCAGTATAGGTGAGAAATTCTAGGCTGGTTTGTTACTTAGCCTTTAGGCTTTTTAATTTATGCCTTGGTTTTCATTTCAGTGGTTGTTTACAAAAAGATCTTGGAATAAGAGTGAATGCACAATGAGTAACACACTCGTTTCCATTAAAAGGGGAAAAAAATCAACCATTGTCATTTTGTATGAGAAAGGAAAATGACTTTGGTATCTCACTTCTCACCAGCTGAGTTGGTAATAGCAACTGAGAAGCATTGAAATAATGGTCTTAAAAGGCTCTTTTCATTTTCATAGGGCTATTCTCTTCCTTGTATTTTAACAGTTCATGAGCAGTCAACAACTAACTTGAATGTGACCTGACATGGCAGTACATACTATAATCATGTTATAGTCTTTTATTAGCATGAGGAGTATGATGATAAATTATACCAACTATATACTCATTCCCAAATTGTGACCAGCAGAATGTAGTCCCCATATAAATCTAATTTAATGACTTTGATGGAATTTTTTTTTTTTAAAAACTCTCTGACTTCTTTGCCTGATGATGAACTTAATCTAAGGAAGGCAGAATGACATAGTCTGAATTGAGATTAAGACAGTATTTGGACAAGATCTGTTTTCTTTTTAAGAAAAAACCTGTGAATCGACCCAAGCAACAGTGGAGAGCACTGCATTAATTTTTTTCACAGTGCTGGTACGTCGGTGTGCCCTGGCATTGGGTGGGGACTTGCTTTTCACAAACTAATGTGGAACAGAGAATGTGCCACACTGAGTCACTGGGAGTCCATCCATAAAGGTGTCTAGTAATATGCTGACATCAGGGAACTTACTGCCAGGTGGTCCAACAATGGGCCAAAGAATATTCTTCGGTTTCACTGCATCTCTCAGTTTAGTTTTCAGTTTTCTGCATATGGATTTCATGGGTGAGGGGTCTGTTTAAGAGGCAGACAGACTTCAGCTGAACTGTACACAGGAATGTAGTAAGCAAAATCTGGCCCATTTTGGTTCATCTTATTGTGCCATATATAATCATCTTTCAGGCAGAGAATTTCCACATCTTAAATAATGTGCAGATCAGCATTTGCATGTTTTAGCTTTTTCAGAGCTTGTGAAAAAAGGTAGGGCAAGAGAGAGGGAAAAAAAACCAAAACCAAAAAAACAAAACAAAACAAAAACAAACAAACAAAACAAAACAAAAAAACAAACCAAACAAAAAACACAATAAAATCCTAAGTATAGTTAGCATCTGAATTGCATTGTGTGATCAGATCTGTGATAAAAGGCATTTTTAAGAGAAGCATATAGGCTCTGAGTAAAAAAAGTGGAAAAAAGATTTATAATACCTTTTCAGCCCCAGTTTTGCATTGATGACAAATAACAAATAGTAGAAAAAAGTTTCTTGACTTTGTTGCTACCTAATAATACAATGCTAATGCACACGTTTAATACATTTTTACACGGAAGAGTCAGTTTGATAAATGTGTGGTCTAGTATTGCAATCACACACAGAATGGACAGTTGTACTATCATTTCCCCATTAGTAATTGAGGGTTTACATTTGAATCAGACACTACTGTAAATGTCTTTACATTTTCCCTTATATCTTATTGCTTAGATATAAAATGATTTGCGTAATGGATTCTTTGTTGCACTGTGCCTTGTGGCTGTGCAACTCATTTAATCTGGTACCTTGCCTACTGTTTTCTGTGATAGGTAAGATCATCATATAGTGTAGAAAGCTGTAATCTAATAAAATTTTTGAAACCTTGAAAAGGTGTTTTGCCTTCCAGGAATCTGAGTTTAAATATTTGCATGGCTTTGCAACTAAGTTTTGACATAGGCATGTAGCTTCTTGTGTGTTGGGGTATTGCACCTAAGGAAGGAAAGAACAAAAAACTCTGTAAATAATTTTTTTTAAAATTTATTTTGAAAGATTGCTAATTCTCTTAAGGCAGCCCCCAAATATTCATGTGTTTATTCCCCTCTCAAAGGTAATCAGCCATTATTTGTTTCTTGACTGGATCCCATACTTCATTTTTGAATACTCACAAGTTATAGTAAGCAAAATGGAGATGAATTGTCTGTAGATCTTGTAGCCTTTGTATAAAACATGAAAAGGCTTTAAAGTACAAGGAAGTGTTAGCACTAAGCATCTCAAAAATGTACTGTACTGATGCCCTCTGGCAAGAACTTAACAATCCAGATAAGCTTCATAAGGTCATATTAGACTTCCCTGGCTTGTCTTGGGACCAAAGGGCTGTCATTAGGCTGCAATTCTTTTTGGTACTATAATATGTTGTCACAGAAATCTGGTAAATATAACTGAGCTTTGTTGAATGTAGAGATGAACTTACCCTCATATTAATCTTTCTGTGCAGGTGTTTTTCATATTAATTATAGAAGGGCAGATTTTCTGAAAGAGCTGAGTGACATTAAGATCACAAGGTTCATTCAGAATCAATTTGCGAGTCTCAATTTTTATTAAAACAAAAAAAGGCAACCAAAACCCCTCCAAAAAACCAAAAACAAAACCAAATTTGAGGTGCATTCTCATAAAACTCAGGAGAGTTGGTTCCATATCTGCTTAGCCTTTTAAAGGCAGTATGGTAAGTTGTCATTTTCCCCAAATCCTGGGTTCTTTGGTTGTGCACCTGCTGGTTGGCAGCTGAAACTTTTGTGTTTCTGACTTGTGACACCTCATGAGCCTGAATTCCTGGAGCTTCAAAGCTTGCAGCTTCTTGGTGCTGCAGTTCCCACACCTCTCAGCTATAGAGTAGTCTAGCAGCATTGATTTACTTGAAAGGAAATCCTGAAAACCCTGTTTGGTAGGAAACACAGATAATTTAAATTTTTATTCCTCTAGGGAACAAATGTTCCCTAAGTATGTTCTAAAGGTTGGTGTTGTTTGTGGAGTAGAAACCTGCGATTTCCTGCCCAGCTATGCACTGAAGTCCCCTAGATGACTTTTGGAAATCCCATGCTGAGACTTTGGCTGCATTCAAAAAGGATCACAAGCAGGGAGAAGTTACTGCCAAGTTTTCTGTGGCAAGGAGAAAAATAATATATTGACGAGTTAAATTTGAACTTTTGCTTCATTTTACCAATTGTGGTTATTATTATTATTGTTGCCTACATTAGAATAAATCTCAGTTTGGCCTATTCTGCAGCTATTATGTTCCATCTGCTGGAGAGATGCAAATGTAAACAGGCAGAAAAATACCATCCTTCTTCAATCCATGCATTACTACCTCAGGGGGAAATTTGCCATCTCTCAATGTAAGAAAATTTACTTGGAAAAATATTTTCTATATCTGCTTATGTTGGGTGATTTCATGTCTACTTCCTGTAATACATCCATTCAGTGCTTTGGAAGAAACAACAGAGTGGCAGGTGGTGAAGTGCAGAGAAGGTCCTCATGCCTATTGATGCATTAGCTGTATCAAATAAACCTCCCTGATTGTACTAATACTGTGGTGAAAATGATAGAAACTGCTTAAGGCTCTTTCTGTTCCTTTGGAGTAATGATAACATGGGTGGGACCTTACAACAGCAGTGCAATAGAGGGAAAATGATAGCCAGATTAGGTAGTAGCTGCTGCTTACTAAGTAAAATAGGCAAAGACAGCAAGTGCCTTGTGTTCTATGTTTCCAGTCTGGTAGCTGCAGTACTTCAAGTGTTGTGGCAGTGTGAATAAAATGTTAGCATCAATTCAAAGGGTGTTTGAGCTCATACACCTTCAATATTCAGCATAAAAGCTGAAGGGCCAAGTTTCACATCACTTTCTTGTGCCCTTTCTTCTTTTGCTGTCCTTGCTAAAAATTTCTCTAAGTCCCCTTACCTCCCTCTTTTAGCAAAGTGTCACACCTCCATTGTTTCTTCTATGTCTTTCTGCTTAGGATATTGTATTGTCTTCCTACGGCTGTTAGTGATGCACCTTAAATCTTTTTTACAATGTTGCTCTGCCTGTTGGAAAGCAAACTACTGACTGTGGATATAGTGTGGCTTTGTTTGAAGTGGTAATTAAATAAGAAACAGTGTATTGGAAGGTAGTGTTGCCAAATGCCTAAGAAGGGAGTGGAAATTTTAATATTTTCATGCTCTTCTGCCACCATTCACTTGGGAAAATAGAAGACATGGTTGATCTACCACTGGGAAAGAAGTTCTAAACAAAGTGTTGGTTTATAGCAGAGCTCCTGTTTGCAGGCCACTACAAAAAGGGAAAACTCAAAAGCCACTCTGACTTCAGTTTTCAATGAAGCTCATATTTGATTATTTCTGGTTTCCAGTTTCTTTGACAGCTCATCATCAGTCCCGCCTCCACTTCACACAATTTTGAGATCCTGTTCAATAAGCAGAACAAGTATAAACATGGTTCTGTACTCCAGTTATCCTAGCCCGGGGAGAAGGGGGAGGGAAAGTGATGAGTGGATTTGAAAACATGGAAAAGCAAAAAAGCATGTTCAGGACAGATCACTTTTTCCTTTAAATTCCAAGTGACTTTGAAGTTCTTTACTTTCTGGTCTGTTCTGGCTAGCCCTAGGTCCTTTTCAATTTTCTCTTCCCAGCCTCCATTCCCCTCCCTCCACAAGCACTGCTGACTCTGCTCCCCTCCCGTTTCTGCCTTGCCTATGCACTCAGAGTATCATTGGCTCCATGCCTTACTCAGCCAGGATAGTGTCATGAATACTGCATACTGTTCAAATGTGCATGTCTGATGTGCAAAGTTCTAAATTAAATGTTTCTGTAGATAGAAACTGTGGGGGGAATATCACAAACCAGAGTCAAGAAAATTGATGTGTTTTCTAAAGAGAGAAAACACAATGAAAATAGTAATTTGTAAATGACACATATGCCTAGTGAGTGAAAAATATGAAGAGTTCAAAAAAACAGGGTTTATCATGAAAAAGTAGAAACTGCAAGTTTATGTTTAATACCCATCTCTGGGGCAGTCCAGCTGTACCTCAAACATTGCTGCTAATGCTTGTCTAACCTTTTCAGAGGGATTTCTGTTAAGCAATACCTCTAAGCAGCTGGTGTTTTCTTACACCCTTGAACACAGAGGACATTTTACTTCTTCCTCTTTGCAACAGCACTTCATATACATGTTACATATAAGTGAGCTGACTTCTCAGTATCTCTCTTCCTCAGACAGAGCATCTCTCATTCTTTGAGCTTTCACTCAGAACCTGCTATCCAGACATTGCTCATCCTTGTTTTCTCACCTCTAAATTCTAAATGGTGTACAATCAGTGGATGTTTTTTTGTTGTTTTTTTTTGTTTTTTTTTTTTAAAATACAGAATCCTGAACAGAACAAACTACTTTAGAGGCATGTTAGCTCTTAGTGCTGTAATGGTTAGGAGATTTATTTTCTCCTAACAGTGTGACAATGTTGATTGATGTTTGATTTCAGAGCCATTTTAACCCCCTAGGTTGTCTTCTGTCCCCCCAGTATTTGTGCAGTTGATTGTTGTGACCTTCAGCTCACTGAAAAGATCTGAAGTATAACACTCAGTGTTTTCTTTACCAAGGCACATCCATTTCATTTCAGACCACTTTTCCATTTTCTTGGGTTTGTTTGGGATTCTAATCCTGTTTTCCAGCGGTTTTTGCCCTTTGCAACTTTCTGTGGTCTGCAAGCACAGCAAGTGGTTACGTCATCCAAGCCACTGATGAAATGACTGTTCACTGTGAGTGCCAGTAAGACAATGAACCAGCAATATCTGTTCTTCAAATGCAGTTTTTCAACTAGGAATGTATGTGGTTTATGTTACTCGTATTCCCTTTGGTTCACCATGGAAGTGTTGCATGAGGTAGCTCAGGGTGGCATTGATAGGTTTTCTAGTAATGTCATAGGAGTTTGGATTGTTGTCATTTGTGTTGACTGCTACTGATCACCTTGCTATCTTCTCCATGTCAGTAGAACAAGAAGCCTTTGTTGTTCTCTAGCTTTGCCAGCAATTAAAGTCTGGTGCACTGGATACTGATTCTCTCTGCTCCCTTCACCCACTCTGTGTATCTGCCTTTTTCCAGTCTTTAAGTATTTCTTTGTCTTTCACAAGTCCTTGAAGACTTTTCCTGGAAACTTTTCTCGCTCGCCTACAGTGTTGTTGTCATTGCTTATATCAAGTTGACACTTTTTACTTATGCTTTCTTGTAATTATTTTCTTATAGGTGTCAGATATTGTACAAGAAAATGTCAACCTTTCAATTAATGTAGTCTTTTAAATTACTATTACTACCCGTCTCATATTTAGCAAAGCTGTTCTTTGATAGCTTTTTGAGATGACGGCTGTTGTTCTTTTTAGCTGTTTGTGATGTGCCTTTTCTGTTTTGTTCTGGAGACTTGGGACCAGGTTCTGACGTAACCTCAGTGCCTCAGTGTCTTTGGCTGCCAGGAGACGTGATCTTCAGTCAGAATAAGATGAGCATTTAAATTGTCTTAAGGTAAATCATCCTAACTGTGCCCCAGACCACATTTAAGAGGTGAAGCCATCTTTGGTTTTTGCCCTTTAAGGCAAGCTCAGCAGATATCTGGCTCATCTGGGAAATGAGCTCACTGGGTTTACATGAAATACTTCATTCACTTAACTTTTCTCCCCTTTGAATGTAGTACTTCTTTAAAGTGCCTTGACAAAGTTATCTTTCTTCTCTTTTACTGCACATTACAGGGGGAAAATCTTGTCTGACTGAAATCAGTATAAGCTTCAGTTAGGTCAGAAACTCCACCCTAGAATTTAAAATATGGGTATATTGTGCAAGCCTTAAGTAATGTGCTCATTTTGCTAAGCTCACTTGTTTTCTCTAATGACTCTTCAGTCAAAGCTAAGTAGAGAATAAGGAAAACAGTGTATATAATCTTGATTTTTGTCCAGGTAAAACCAGCGTTGGAAGAATTTTTATTTTTTCAGAACAAGGCCAAGTTCTCTGCAACCTATTTCATTACATGTTAAATAAATCTGGATAAAGAATGGATTTGTGTCTCAGTGAACAATCTTAGGAAATCCGAGTTGAATTGATGACCATGACATTGGCATTACCTTCTCATGCTTTTGCTTTTCCATCAGTAAAATGAGGATAATGATACTGGTATTTCTTTAAAGCCTTTGGAGATCTTGGCTGAGAACGTCTGGCTATATTCTGTAAGTGGCACTTCTTTGTTTTCCATTTTCAGGCTTCCATTACAAAAATAAATGTGTTCATCTTTTTGTACAGGCACTTGAAGACTTTGATGTTGCTAGACCTGTGAAATTCTTCCAAAAATGAATCATGAGAGATGGACTCTTCCTTTAGCAGCTCTTGGTCTTCCAGCTGAGCTACAGAAGGTTGGTATTTTTGCTTTGCAGCAGAAATATCTACCAATATTGATGCTTGCAAGGGATAACTATGACAGTTGTCTTGCACTTAGAAAGGGAGGTTTGTATAGGACTCTCCTAATAAAGAGTTGGAGTTCCAGTAGACAGCTAAGTGTCTTTTAGAATATATTTAAATTAATGAGTGGATTGAAGGATACTGGTGCTTAAGAATAGCACAGAATTTTTCTTAATGACATAGAATAGTGGTTCAGAAGGGAACAACTCTGACTACACCATTACACAAGAAACAGGGAGAAAAGAAATCAAGTTTGCTTGAAGATCAAAAATTCTGCCTTTGTAGGAAAGGAAGATAAAGAAACTGAGAAGTCTTACTATAATGTGGCACTTTCTGGACTATCAGAGTGAAAATTTTCTAATTATCAAGAGTGGAACTTTTGTTTTTGTGGAGGGTTCCTTGCTTTTTATTTTTTTGTAACAACTAAGGATTTTAAATAAGAAAAGTACCTGTTACATAATATTTAGCATCCCAAGGTTTCTGTGCAATTCCCTTGGCATGGAGTCAAACAGGGATAAAGTACTTATGTTTCTATGTTTCTTAAAATGACTTTTTCAACATGCTGAATGGTTCTGGCATCTCAGGGGAACAGTCTAGGCCAGACTGACAGCGGAGTTACATCATAGGCTGCCATCCCAGTGGAAATGGGAATAGGCAGACAACTTCCATTAGAGACCACCGTTGAGATTACAGAGGCGTGTTGAAGCAGTGTTTGTGTTCCAAAGAGTAATTGCACATCACTCGAACATGTCCCACTTTGCTGCACGATAGAAATAGTCAATACTGGCTTGGCAGAGAAAGGACAGAGAATTGCATACTGCAAGTGGGAAAAGCTTTAGACCCATATTTCTATCTCATGGCTTATTGTCCGTGAGATACTTCCTTGCAGAGGACTTTAAGGGCATGTACACGTCTTCTCTCAATTATTTACAGCCTTATATGTTTTCCAGGTTTTGAATCTAAATTGTTATTCTGGTATTTTTCTTTTATGCACTTTCAAAGCCAAGGTTTTCCAAACTTTTAGTTGCTTGCATGGGGAAGCAATCCCACTGCCTATTAAATTTTACTGTGAAGCAGCTTTATCTGATTTTTCTTGATTTCTTTCTGTTATGCTTAGATATTTCCCTTTATTTTAACCCACAAATTTCCTAGCTTCACATCTTCAAATATTTATTGATTTTACATAAGCTGTTCTTATGTCCTCTCCATTTTAGATCTCTTGGGATCTTCGGATGTCTCCCATGTGAATCCTTGTTTATTTTGCCACGTTAAGGTGATTGACACTCAGTGCACCATGCTTTCCTGTGTACATCTTACGCTTATGCCGCTGTCTGGGCAGCCTAATCTTTCACTTGGTGATTTGCTGCCAAAGAAGCTGACAAATTTATCACAAATACCTTTTGCATGTCCTTGCTGAAAGTTCTCTGCCCTATTCTGGTGCAAGTTGAAATGTTACCAGAGAGAAATGATTGACACGTTCATTGGCCAGTGGAAAGCTTTTAGGTTCACAGTTTTGCATTCAAAGGTGATTGCAGAAAGGGAAGGTGGGAAGAGTATTGGGTAATCCCTGCAACTGAGGAAAACCCATGGTAGCCTGTGACTGCTGTAATGAGCCTTGGGGCCACTGGCAGTTGGCATCTTCCAGCTCCTTCACTTTGTGCTGGAAGGCTGGACCACCATGAAGCAGCTACTAGGCACATAGTAGAGTTAATAGGCTGATTTGAAACTGCAACTGTGTTTTCCTCCCAGTCTTCCCAAGCATTATGTGTTGAGAGCTGATTGGCATTGCTGCCTCCCTGACTGCTCCTTCTTAGGAGGACACAGGCCTCTGCTGGAAGGAACAAACCTCCTGCACTTTTGTAACTGCACAAGCAATGCCTGTTTTAGTGCAGCTTATGTTCACTTTGCTGGTTTTGCACAAGGGTAAATGATCCTGCACAGTGAGACAATGGAGAAATATGTCCCTTTTCTTATTATCTGATATATTTGCTTATGGTTTTCAAGATATACCTTCTGTATCTGTAGCTAAGTTTGCTGCCTTCCTAAGTCCTGGTGTGGCATTTGCTTTACTCTAGGGTATTCAGAGTATTTTACCAGTCTATATTTCCTTAGCCTGTTCCTCAAAGCATTTACCAATAAGAGTGCTAGTGAGATAAAATATAGAGGGGAGTTTCATAGAAGATAGAGAGAGACTTTTTACCAAGTCCTGTAGTGACAAGACATGGAGCAATGGTTTTAAACAAAAAGAGAATAGAATTAGATTGGACATAAGGAAGAAATTTTTTCTGATGAAAGTTGTCAGACACTGAAACGGGTTGTCCAGCAAAGCTGTGAATGTGCCTTCATTGGAAGCGTTCAAGGTCAAGTTGGATGGGGCTTTGAGCTACCTGATCTAGTGAAATATGTCTCTGCCTATCACAGGAGGGTTGGAGTAGATAATGTTTAAAAGTCCCCTCCAACCCAAACCGTTCTATGATTCAGTACTGAAAATAATATGACTTATTTGATGGTTATTTGAATGTTAAAAGTGATGTCTGTTCTTGGTTCAACTGTGTAATGTTTAATGTCCTGCTCAAGTTACATGAATTCAGTTCTTTTTCTCAGTCCATCAAGACCTGGGATAAAACTGGTTTCTTTCTGGGTACTAATGCTTTATTCAGCTGTACAGGTTCTCACTGCCCCTGCTGTCAACCTAGGAGGACACTTACGGGAAGTGTTTATTGCAACTTGGGTTTCTGATTCAAATTAGTGTTTTGTGCTGTGTTTGCTTAGCTAGAAGAAAAATTTCCATTTCAAACCATTGGATAGAGTGTGTTCTGCCAACCAGACTTCTTTTCTTTGCTGCGTTACTCTCCTTGATGGCATAGTGATTCACCTTACTCAACTAAGTTGGGCCAGGCCCAGCTTTCTGTCCAGTTGTGTGTCTCAAAATCTTGCCATTTCACCTCTTACGCAGAGCTCAGACTTGTTCCTTCACACTGGGATAAAGCTCTGTAACTGCAGATTGTTCATGTGCAGCTATTTTGGGCTCATAATGGGCAAACATGGTGCAGGTACCTGGAGGCAAACCCAGTGGGTTCCACCTCAGATGTGGGCAGCTTGTGGGAGTTCTGCTCCTGTGGCAGCCTCCTGCTTGCCCTTGGCATCATGCAAACAAACAGGACTGGGCACAGTGATGTGTTTGAAAGCCTACTTTATAGGTGCTTGAGTCCTCTTCTCTGCAGAGGTGTTGTTGAGGATGTGCAGCTTAAGGTATCTTGAGCGTAGGTCTCTCCAGCCATTGCCTTTCCTTGAGAATGTTTCTTTCTTTATTAAACAGCAGCATGTAGACTAGTGTTCAAAGTTTGTGCTAATTGTCCAACAATGAACAATTAAGTAAGGGCAAAATTTCAAGTCACTTCTTTAAGAAAAGCAGTCCAGTCTAGTCCAGTGTCATGGTGATGTTTGCTGAGATGGTTAAGGTGGTAAGAGGATGTGGCTCCTAAGCTAACCCTAACTGATTAGTGTTGCCAGAGGGGTTTAACCACGTGAATGGGGTCTGGGTGTCAGGTGAGCATGAGAGTGAGACAGGAAATGTGGGAATGGAGGGAGTTTAAATGAGTGCAGTACCTCTACTTTCCCTGACACCTTTTGAGACAGTAGTCTAACTCAAGTGTCTCCCGAGGTTTTAGCATCTCATCAGGATGCTGGGAGAGGCAGACCTGCCTTGCTCCTGGCCACTTGCTTCCCACGTGCTGGCAGCTAGCTGACCCCCTTGAGATCACTAAGCGTCCAGAAAATTAACTGTTTCTAAAAATGTGAGTTCTCTGATTGTCTCAGCAGATCAACTCAGCATTAGACCCAGTTCCACAAGGCAGCAGGGTGTGTCTTCTGCAAGCAAGTCTCAGGTTGTCCTGTGAAACAACGACCTGTCCTAGCTCTTTCCCCTAGGCTGGGATTTGGTGCTTGACTAATGCCTTTAGATTGCCTCTAAACATAAGAAAAAAGTAATTCACTGTCTTAGCTGCACCTAGATCTCTCCCAGCATAGAGGAGGCTCCAGTGGAGTATTACAATAGCTGCTTTGACGTTCATGCTATCTTTTTGACAGAATAGTTACTGTATTTTTAAGAAACATTTTCATGTGCACATGGCTGTATAATTTACAAATTACATATATCTAGCCCAGAACACAAATTTTTTTTATTCAGATGCTCTGATGCATTTTGTACTGCTTTGTTAGAGCATGAATTTTCACTCTGAGAAATAGTGTTATTATTCCAATTTCTGTTGCTGGAGGTTGGTCATACAGGGATGTCCTCAGCAGAAGACAACACTGTAGTTCATAGCAGCAATTCAGCTTTTATGCAGTAATAATTAACAGAAAAAAAGTTTGCATTTATTTACTGGCCAATTATCCAATTTTTTTAAGTTTGGTCTTCACTGAAAGACAAAATAAAAAGAAATGCAAAAGGAAAATTAGGTCATTAATGTACTTTTTGCTTCTAGCTTTCACTTCATTTGATTGTAAATTGTTTGCAGTAAAATTGGAAATTAGTAGCTTGGATAAAGCACTATAAATTTCTTCACTATCAGATTTAAACGAGAAGGAATTGGGCCTCTAACCTTCATGGAGTATAACTATAGCTGGATGCATTCCTAGGGGCTTATTATCCATTCCTCCATATTATATGCTTGAATTCTCAATTTCTTACTGTTTAATGCACATTGAGGTGGATGTTGGAAAATACCTAAGGAGATGTGAGATGGAAACTTAGGCAGTGGGATGCTCTTGCTGCCGAACACAGATGTCAGAAGATGTGCCACATCCCACAGCTGGCCTCTGAGTGGGACTGGCTCTCAGAAAAGCATGCTGCTTTCTCAGACTAGTGCAAAATTCACATCCTGGGCTGGCAGAGAGAGAGACACAAGGGTTACACTGAAAGTAGGTTTTCTATGTTTTGTAAGGAGAGGAGGATAAAAGAGCCATTCCTCCTGGAAAGGAATAATACTACATGAACTTCACAGTCAGTTGTCGCCATAGCTCTTAACTAGTAGAGGGCAAGTGTCCTAAAATGTAGGCAAGGTAAATTTTGGTTTTGTGTGCCATATTGCTACTGTCAGTTTATGGCTAAGATAATTTCTTCCTGTTTATCACACAGCTAAAAAAACAATTCTTCCATTCATTGCCTGTGAAGCAGTGTCTTTTCGTTGACTTGTATTGATTTTACCAAAAGCCAAAGTGATAGGGAGAATTATCTTTATGGGCAATATCCTGAATTTTTAGAGAACAGCCATGAAGAGAGAGAGTTACCCTTTTATCTGTTTGTCTGTTGGGTGTGTGATGGCTGCGGCCAGCCCAGAGGGAAAGGTCAGTGGCTGGAAGAACATCTGTGTTTGATTCTGCTACCCAGGTATATGGGGTGAGGTGCTTCTGTGATGCAGAACATTTAAGCTCCAGTTTGTGTGCATATATAACTGGATTCAGGTATTAATTAGAGAACATAATTTCTTTGGAGAGTCAAAGACTAAGGGAACTCTTGTCTTCCTGTCAGAACAATTTTATCTGCATTATGCTGTCTGATAAATCAGATTGCATAATGGGGTTATTGTGTGGGCTTTTTGGATTTTCCAAGAGCAAATCACAGTGTGTTAATACTAGACCCAAGGGTTTTTTTTTTCTCTGGTGCAGTCCATATGGCTATGGAAGAGCTTCTGCACCCTTTACTGTCAGGTTTAGCTGCCTTTGCAGGCTGTATGGTGGCTACACGGGTACTGGTTTTGTAGTCAGTGGAGAAGGCTTCTTTATCTCAGACATTCAAGACACAATGCTTGTCATGTGTCCTGCTTTTTGGACTTTGAACCTCTGTCTAATTCTTACATTTTTTTCTGATCCAGTGATCCTTCAGATAGGAAAGGATAAGCAAGCAACACTCATCTATTGTCAACCTTGTTCAAGCCGTGGGGAAGTACAGTAGTTGCTGCTCTGCTCTGTCTGTAAAACATCAAACAAGAGCAAAATACTCGAATAGAACTAACATAAAAACAAAACTGTAAGGCAAATCCTATTTATCTTTCTAGCCGAGTAAATGCAACCATACAGCCTGTGACTGATATATTCAGAGTTCAGGCTGTGTATTGAGTGTAATACATTTAGGAGGAGAGGGGGTTACCTGCAATTGTTAACAGTTATCATTGAGGTGAAATGAATTCAGGAGATAAAAGATATGGGGAGTTTGGGTTTGAGTTTTGTTGATTTGGCTTGTTGTTATGTGGGTTTTGTTTGTTTGTTCGTACTGCTTTGTGTTCTGCAGAGATGAGGATGTCTTATCTGTGACTGTTGCTTTGGACGTTGTGTCCTTCATACTAGTTGCTTATCCCTTTGAATTAAGTTGCGTTGGTTTCACACTATGCAGAAGCCCAGTCCCAGAGAAGTGGTGGGTGTCCCTGTTTTTTTCCCAATTGGATATATTGTACCACTAAAACAGTAAAATTTCAGCGGCACCAAGATCATATACCTGGTATGCAGTCACATCATATGCCAGCTCTGGAGCTTTTATTGCTTATGCTGTCAGTGCATATTAAGAATTAGTGAGCAATGTGCACTAGATTGTTTTAGACATGGTTTATGTGTTATTCCTAACATATCCTGACAGACTATGCTATCCCAGCTGCGCTGTGTTGGTAGTACCGGAAGGAATATCAGCCACTGTTGTTAAGTTTGGAATATAGATTCATTTATAGCCTCAAATTCCTATTTATACGAAGTTTTCTAAAACAGGCATCTGTTGGATTTATCAGTTTCTGTCCAGAGGTGAACCTGTCTAGAGGCTTGTTACCAAAACTAACTTCCAAATACTGCACAGATTTAGAAAACTATGTATCAACCCGATTCCATAATGAGGAATGTTTTCAAAATTGCCTTTACATACTAGATTTCCTAAGCAGCAAGAAAACATGTAATTTTTAAAGAAAATACTAACTTTTGGCAGAAAGCAGAGGATGCTTGGTGAGTATTGAATTAGGCAATGATTGTTGCTCAGTTGTTCATGAAATTGGTGATGGAGCAGTCTGTGCTTAAGAGGGCATGATCCTATTGCTGTTCGACCATTTGAGTAATTTGTGGACTGTGGATAGACTCACATTAGAGCTAGACATGTTGAAGCAGACAAAGAAATGAATTTTACTGAGTGTTCTATATTTGCTTCTCATCTGGCTTATGTATGTGGTGTGAAAAAGGCTCTTACTCGCCAACTCAGATCTTGCAATGAGTGAAGAGAGGAGAGCTGGCTATGACAGTTCTAAGCAGAGATGTTTGTGAATGGGGAACAATGAGGAAGATAAAAAAAATGTGGAAAATAGGAACATGAACAGTAAAACATGAAAAGAAAAACATAGGGAATGGGACAAAGGAGGAAGGGAAACAAGGAAATTGAAGTGCAAGTGTCAAAGAATAGAGAAAAAAGATGAGCAAATAAAGGAAACAGATTATTTAGTTGTCAAATCTTTTTAAAATATGTAAAACATCTAAGTACTTCAATATGTGAATGTGTATGTATCAAAATGAATAGGCAGTTTGAACCATTTTAAATTTAGGCTGTAATCTTGAATTTTTCAAATCAAATTGGAGACGTGTGGGTTTAGTGGAGCCATATTCTATTTAACTATAGTAACAGATGGACACATTAGTGGTATCTCACACAGAGCATTCCTTCATCTTATTGCTCATCTGCCCCGTGTTGTCCCTGTTGTGCCATATGGCCAACAGTGATAAACGGTGAGGTCTCAAGGGCTGATTCTGCTTGTAAATGACTGCCTGTGAACAGGTGAATCCAGACAGATCTACTGTCTGGTTTTGAAATCTAAAAATGTCTGTGAGACTGAACAGTGGACACAAGGAACATTGTGTTACTATGTTGTTTTGGATGAAATTGGGGTATTTGAAGTGTGACAGTAGTCAGCAGAATGGTAAAGACATCATCCAGGGCATGCCTAAAGCATGTGCTAAGTCACAATAACAACACCAACAGAAAAATGTTTCTATAAAATTTGTTTATTTGGAAAAATGTGTATGCTGCTTAATTGAAACATTTGCTTCTATGGACTAAGAACTGACAGGAGGGGGACACCAAAGCAGACAAAGAGCAGCAAACTGTCTGAAGGCAAATTTTTGGAGCCCTGTCTAGTCTGCAGCTTTTGAGTTCTTCCTTTTTCCAAAGTATAATGTGACCATTTAAAATCAGCAATTAAATGTATCAGGAAAATTGAAAGCAAATGACATTTGGAAAAGAGAGGACTGTAGTACTCAGATCTTCTATATATCAGGGTAAAGAAAACAGGCTTTATATTCTTTTTTGTAAAGCTGCAGTATTTTTAGAAATTCGTTTAAAACTGAGGAGCTCAAAATAAAACTCCCATTTAGGAAGAGTTGTAATGCTCAGTTTACCATACTGATACTTACAGTCATAATCTGAATCCTTCTTTCTGTCCCTTAGAAGTCATCAATCCTCTTGAAGGTGTGAGCATCTTCTCACACTGCCAGATTTAAACATTCAGTCTAGCGAACGAACTTGAGTTGAAATGCAACTCCTTTGGCAGTGGAAACTGCCTTTGAAGTTTTTGGATCTTCTACATTCCACGTTTCCTGTTTTAATTTAAAAGAGCAAAGCACTCTCAAATAGTGCACTGTAAGCACCCTGCAATATCTGCACCTCAGACATGAGGAACCAGGGAAAAGAAAGAGGGCCAGGGGCACTTCATTCATCTTCCCATCAAACAAGTGCCCTAGGTAAGAGAAGCTCCTGTGAGTCAGAGCTAACAGGGTTGGTCCTCTCCTCAATTACAGGGCAGCCTGACTAACGGTTTCAATAAAAAACTTACTCCTGTGCTTTGTTGATGACAATGATGAAATACCACAGTAGCTGTTGTAGGACATAAAATTATAATCTCTTGGACAGAAAAATCCCCAAATTCTTGGGGTGCCTGCGTTTCTCTGAGTTTCATAGGTCACTCTGAGTCAGCTTTCATAGATCCATCCATGTTTTTCAACTGTTCTATTACCATAACCTCTTTCAGATTCCAGGCAACAAGACTCATGATCATGTTTAAACTGTGAAACTTCGTAGGATTTGCGTGTTCTGCAGGCATGTCTGAAAAACTAAGGAATTTAAATCAACTTGAAACCTACTTAATTGCACCAGGTCTAGAACATTATTTTCAGTCTAGACTCAGGCTGGGAATCATTTTAGCAACATTTGATGATGAATCTCTCACTCTAGGATGAGTTGTCTTCTCATCTTCATGTACTACCTTGGAGCATTCAGTGTTAGACTTGAGGCTGTGCTGTCCCTGTGTAGAAAGTGGTAAAACATACAGTGTAGAGTCCAGCAGCAGAGAGATGCAGAAGAGAAACAGGTCAGCTTATCTTTCGCCTCTTTGCTACCACATGAAGATGGACAAGATCAACTTGCCAGCAGGAATCAGGTAGTTGAAGTTGAACCTAAGCAAGGCAGAGGTGAGACAAAAGAGAGCTGGAAGATGCCTTTGGCCAAGTCTCAGTTGCCTTGTACAGTCTGTAATTTAGAACTACTGCTGGATTGGTAAGTGCTGTGATTAATGATTTCTTTAATCTCTCTTCTTGGGGAGATTCTGTCCTAGCTAAATTATAATATTATAGGACTCTTACATCCCAGCTGGGCTAGAGCAATGCAGTATATATGGGCACAAAGCCATTGGTTCTTAGGCAACTGCAGTGTCAGAGTGCTGCAGCACTTCCCCGCTGCAGCTCGTACTCGTGGTAGCACAATGTACCATTCCTTTCCTCTGAAGTACCACTGCAGCTGCAGGGCCAGTGGGCAATCCGAACAGGGAACAAGAACCTGCACTGGCTGCTGACTTTTTAGTGGCATCTAGTTTGTCAGACCCTCAGAAGGGGTCTGGAGCAGCTTTTATGTTAAAATATATGTTGTATTTGTAAACCTGCGCTGATGCTTGAAGAGGTCTTTTAAAAACTGCATATGCCATTTTTAGATGAAGTTTGAAAAACCTGGTGTATATCATCTAGATCATATACTTCATGTATAATCATAAGCATCATATATATCATCATCAAATGCTAAACATTACGTAGCATGTGTCAGGGATTGCAGAATGTCAGGGATCAAGGTTACAGATAAAATGGCAGAAGATGGAAAGAAAATAATATTCCCACTTCAGTAAAAGGGTCAGTGTTTAGTATGGCTTGAATATTACCCTGTAAGGAATGAACTGTTGTTTGTCAGAGTAACACAAGTAATTACTGGCAAGCTTTTATTTTTTTACTATTATAATTCAGTTCTTTTGCCCATTTACACAGTTTCATGATTTCTTTTTCTAAATGATCCAAGTGTTGATTTACTGGTAGAAAATTTGGGCCAGATTGATTGTGAGAAATTTGTATTTCTTTTTAACTGGATTCTGTAAGCCGATCAAAAGAATCCATCCATAAGCATGTTGAAAGAGTTGAAGGCATCTGAACTTCTTTCTCTGGCAAAAACTCTGAAGAGCCATCAGCTGGATTTTGTTTGGATGGGGACCGGTTGCTGATTGTGAATGAGGAGCTGGGGGTGCTGTGGGAGAGGATTTGTCGGTGGTTACACCCACACCAGTAATTAGTTCTGTACAGTAGGAGCAGAACTGTAGTGTTAATTACAAAACGCTAGTCCTGAAGATCTAATGTCCACATGAATGTATTTTTGAGGTGTTGGACTAGTTCTGGTTCGGACTCACATGCTCCTCTAGTGGCTTCAATGCCTGGGGTGTGCTCCTGGAGGACAGTTCCAGATTTAGTTACACCCTGCAGGAATCCTGTTTGTGGGCTCTGAGGCACCACTGTGTCTTATTGAGAAAGCTGCTGATCTGAACTACAAATCGATGTAGACACAGCTGTTAAATGTCTGGTCCTCTCTCTTGAGGAAGTAAATTGAGACCACAGGAACAGGATTTTGCAGGAAGTGGCAATACTCATTCTGACTGTTAGCTGGAATAAAGGTCCACTAAGAATTAATACCTAATTAAAAAAAATTCTTAATGCTGTTGACTTAGTTTCAAATATAGGAGAAAATAATGCTCTTCCTGGGGATGAAACTAAAAGAAAAAGGGGAATCAGCAGAGGGTAGAGACACCAGAAACACCAGTGCAATTATCTCTCTGGGATAGCTGCAAGTATTTTGACAGCCTATGATGATTAAGCCACTGAATTCAAGAAGTGCCTGTGTATTGAGAGCATAAAACTGTTAATAGTCTTATACTACTATTCTTAAATACTTTATTTAAAAAAAACCTGAAACACTCTACCCACCTTAAAATCAAAGTCTAATTTTATACAGAGAATGAAGATGTTTTCTGAAGTCTCACTTAGAGCTTGTGTTGCCAAAGTGAAGACTTTGTACTAAGTGAACTCTGTTATGGTGAGTATGTCAACAAAACTGTGAAGAAAAAGTGCTTGAACAGTTTCTTACACGTGCTGTGTTTACTACAGGCCCATCTATGAAATATTGCCCCTTAAGAAATTTCTGCTTATTGAGCTGTTGTTCAGATAGCTCATAAGCAACTCTAATACAATTAACTTTGTGAAGCTGTTTTATGGATTCGGAAAAGCTTTTTAAAGAAGTATTTTTAAGTACTGTGTTGGATTTGTATTTAACATGACAGTCAATCATATCTTGACTTCGCAGCCAATAATTTTTTTTGAACAGAAATCTGTGATGAAGGAAGCTGAAAATATGGTTTGCTTAACAAGTTCAAGTTATTCTGTGTTAATTTGAACATAAGATAGTGTTGGAACTACTGTCAACCAGAAAACTTCACAGTTCTGGTTAAGGACATTTTCCTCCTTTGTCATATTAGCTGCTTAAAGTGTACTTGAACTGATTGCACACCTGAACTGATTTGGATTTGTTAGTTTTCCTCTTCTGTCATTTCACTCTTCCTCCTGGATTGTATGTCTGCCCTCCAGCAGATTACTCAGAAATCTCTCATTCTCCTGCACCATCAGGCCAGTGCCTTTGTTCTTTGAAAATACGTTGTTGCAATTTCTACAAATCATGGAAGAAAATTACATAACCTAAAAAGCTTTTGCTCTGTTCCCTGCATTAAATATTCATATTTTTATCCTTTTACTTTGCTCCCCTCTCACAAGTACTTCGTCCCAGACTGATGCACCTTCTCTTATCAGGGAGGCTCAGTCTTGGCCTGCATTCTCAGCTGAACAATGCAAAGTCCCGGCAATCTTTCACTGTCATTTTAGGAAAGGATTAGCTCTTTAATTGTTTTTACATAAATACTGAGACAATCATAGCTTTTATAGTATTAGTGCTTGCTGCAAGTTTTTTTTTTCCTGAGGCACTAACTCAATGAACAGATTTTTACAATTTGGAGCTGCTCAGTCAGTTCGGATGGCTTTTTAATCTCTAGGGGCCAGATGGAAGCGTGATCCTTCACCATTGCTTGTTTTGCATAATGTAGGGACTGGAACTACACTTCAGTAGCACACAGTCATAGATCTGTAAGTATACAAATATTTTGCTTTTCCATCCATGTATTTTCTAATGTTTTGGTTTGGTTTTCTTTAAAGACAGCTTCCCCCAGGGAAAAGCTGTCACAAACAAGCAAATGTTATGCCTTGACAGAAAAGCTTACACAGAAGAAAACAATTATTTTGGTCAAGGAGATTTGAGAGAGAAACTGACGCCCAAGTGCTCAGTTTCTGAGACAGATGATGACTTACCTTGGTTTCAGGGCACTGATAAAACTGCGGTTGGACTGATGCTTTTTGTTTTTCTCTCCCCAGAAGCTTTATTTCAAGGTCTCCAACAATCCCAACTTTGATTTTACTTGTATTTATGGACTTATTCTTTGCTGTCAAATGTAATCAACTGATTGAAATCCATAAATAATAAATCAAGTTTCAATCTAAGATGCAGTAACAAGATGCTATCGGAAGAAGTTTTACGTACTTGAGCAGCTTTTTATAGCTAACTACCTCCAGAGTAAAGTCCTGACACATTCTCGGTGATAGGGAGCTAATGTCTTTGCTGCACATTAGTTGACACCCACGTGACAAATCCTATATTGCAGCTGAAGGAGAGGACACTTGCACACCTGTTTGGGGAAGGGCTATATAAAAAGTCTTGTGACACGTTTTAGCGTCTACCAGTAAACTGAGCAACTTGACTTGCTTTACCCTTTGTAGGATACATGATAAATTAACAACTAGAAAATAAAAATTAAAAAAAAAAAGACATACTAACATGAAAAAACACATTTTATTGCACTTAAGTTATAAGAAAATAAAATTTCTAAGTGAATCAAACCATAGACACAATCCCTTTAAAGGTTGTTTTCCTCCATCATGTCAGGTTGTTACATAACTAAAATTAACCAACTGGAATCTGATTGTTTTAAATCAGACTATAAATAAAACAAAAACAAAAAAGGAGGAAAAAAAATTGCCTAGGATACAGTGTTAAACCACTTTCACAGTTCAGCTTGAGTTGTGGCTCTTGGAGAATGAGGCAAACCATTGGACTCTTTCATTCTCATTTTGCTTGCATGTGACATCTTTACAAAAACGTAAGTTTTTGCTCTGTCAGATCCTCCCAGCAATCACTGTAACAGTTGTTTTTATTTTTTTCTCAAATACTGTAAAACACTAAGACTGACCAGCAACTTTATTTTAATTTTTGTATTTTATAATATTTTTAAAAAATTTTGTCAGTTTTTTTAATGTATGTTCATTCCATTCACCACAGCCCTCACAAAGTAAAATTTCCCCACAGAACAGGCTGCAATAGCTTTGTTCCAAGGAATGTGTTTTAATTTTTGCCCAGAAAAAAGAAAATAAGCTTTGCACACACACTCAAATCTTTATTTGCAGGCAAACTTCACTCTTAATTGTCTGAAACTCTTCCACTCTCAGCCTCTTAGAGGCACAGTTGGCTCAAGTTTCAGTGGCAAAAAGTCTTTTTCTGTAACCAAACTAGAGCAAATTTGGAATTCAGTCTGGGACTAAAACGTCACAGCAGAAAAAAAAAATAAAAAAAAATAATTTGCTTTTCTTTCTTTCATTTAGCAGCATAAATAAGTTTGGCCACTGGGAATACAGTACAGGGGTGGGACAACAATCCCGTAATTGAAGACCTACTTCTAGCACCAGCATTGCGAATTAAATCCATCAGAGGACTCTCAAAACCCAGGACAACTTGCCACCTCAGAGCAACTTATGCATTGAAGAGTAGATGGAAGCAACAGTAAATAGATTAAACAGAGGCTAATACTGTGATTGACATTGGCAATGGTTGGCAAAAAAAAAAAAAAAAAAAAAAAGAAAAAAAAAAAAAAANAAGAAAAAAAAAAAAGCTCTGATAAAACTGTACAAAACAATTCACAGTAATATTTTAGCTTTTCCACACCAGGAATGGACTCTTTGTTTTTGTTTTTTTTTTTCATTGCAGATGCTCTCTAGTTTTTGAAAGTCAACCAGTGACTGCTCACAGAGGTTGGAAGGGACCTTGGAGGTTGTCCAGTCCAACCCCTTACTCAGAGTGGGGCTAAGGGACAGCGTGTTGCTCGGAGGGGCTGCGGGGACCCAGGGTGGCCCAGGGGTGCAGAGCAGGCTCACCTGTGCAGCTTATTTCAAGATCTTTGTGGTAAAATAAATTGGTAACAAGAACCGTAACATTTTTTTTTTCACTCCAAATTGCCCAAGGAGCAACTGGAGAAAAATAAAGAAATTAATTGCACCTGGTTTCATTTCAAAACCTGGATTTTTACAAAGCTGCCCCGGTTAAAAGTGTAGCCTTTTTATGTGACGAGACAGCAAAAGCCTCTCTTGTCAGTTATAGTTTGTCATCTTTGTCTTCTCCTTCGTAGTCTGTAGGTCTTTAGGATCTGTTGCCCCAAGGCAACATCCTGCACCACCAAGGACAAGGGGATTTTTTCCTTTTTTTTTTTTTTTTTTTTTTTTTTTTTTTTTGGTTTTTTTTTTTTGTTTGTTTGTTTCAGGGGGGAGGGAAAGGAGAACATCGTCTACACGTTTGGACAAATTCATCTTTCTGCCCTTCACTTCATATCGACGTCAAAGTCCAACACCAGCAGCTTTGTTTCCTCAGTCCCATTGCGGCTCCCCACTGCACACACCAGCTTTGTGTTAGAAGCTCTGATTCGCCACACAACGCCTCCACTTCCCCCACTCTCCAATGTGACCAGATTTCGGATAAATTCACCCGTTTTCAAGTCCCAAAGTTTTACAGTCCCATCATCTGAGCTGGTAATTACAAAGTTCTTGTTGAACTGTAAACAGGTCACAGCACTCTGATGCTTGTTGGGACCTGTAATAATAAACAAAAACATTTTTATTTGTAATTAATTAGAAAGCAATGGCAGACAGCACTGCATCTAGGATAAATACCTAGCTATCTGCATATAGTTGTTTTGATCTCTTAGAACTATTACAGAACTATCTGTTATAATTCCTGGTTTTGTACATTAAAAGGTACAGAAGCCTTGCCATGCTTCCAAAAAGTGAAGGCAGGTGTAGGAAAATTCCTCAATACTTCCTGGTTTCAGTGATCTTGTGTTGGATACAAACAGTAGGGTAAATGTGCCCTTGGACATTCCTGAAAATAAACTTAACTATCCAGAACGAGGTGACTGCTGTAAAAGTTCATCTCCAAGTCCCTCTGAAGTGTTATTATGAGATTATTCCATCAGTAAATATTGACATTTATACACTGACATACAAATATATACTGTTAAAACAGCAGAGTTTGCTTTACAGGGAAATTTAATTTTCTGCTCCAGTCAGTGATGTTGCATATGATACATGGGAATAATATAAGACCATTTTTGTGAGGAGGAACAAAATCATGTGTTAGTGTGCATGAAGCCTGAGTGGCAACTGTCAAAGTGGAAACAAGAGTCTTTCTTCTTTGCATCTCTTGATTTACTGCAACAGTGTACTTCGCCTCTGATCCAATTAATCAGTAGGCTTTGAAACATCCAAGTGACCCCTAAATAAATACATTGACTGGCTGTTTTGAAATGTGATTTCCTACATATTTCTGTGGCTTATTAGGCTAATATACCCATAGCAAATTGCTATCAGTCCAGACCATCTGCCTTTCATAATAGGCAAGTGATTTGATTAAATACATTTTGTTCTAGTTCAGAAAAGGATCATACAGCAGTCATCAGAAAAATATTTCAGTTGTAAGAGGTCAGTGCTTGTTTCTTTGTATGTAATTATTTTTAAGGGTTTTTTATGTAGAATCTGCATCATAGATTACTGCAGGCTGCTTGATTTACATGAAGGTAGTTTAATCTTACCTTGCAATGTCTGTAAACATTGTCCTGTTTTAATGTCCCAGATTTTGACTGTAGAATCGGCATTCCCAGACACAAGTATATTGTCCTTGAGTTCCATTCCACTTGTGAGCGACTGGTGGCCTGTTAGAGTGTGAATGCAGTTGCCTGTCTCCACATCCCAAACTCGGATGGAAGTGTCAAGAGATCCGCTCACCACATGGATACCATCAAACTACAAGAAAGGTAAATCTATTACAAACAATTATATTAGGATCTTATGAAGAAGGCTATTAAACATTTAATTCTCTAAATGCAAGGTAAGATACTATATATACTTGGAAACTGCATTACAAAGTAAGAATTCAGTCTAAGTAGAGATGTCCACATTTGATACCAGAGCAGGTGATTCATGGTTAGCGTAATTTTCTGTTGTACATGTGTGAGTTATGAAGGACACAGTTCAAAAAGATACATTTAAAAGACCAGTGGTTCAGAGTAATAAAACTCCTTTAGACACAGCAGAATTGAATCCTGACTCTTGCAGCGTGCAACAGTAAGAGAAGTTAGTTTTCCTCCTAAAGACATTAACAAGCCAACTTTACTTTTCACAAGTCAGAGGGAGTTTAAGCTGGAGAAGGGCAGCAACATTAGTCCAGGATCATCCAAACAGAAGTCAAAACATAAGAAAATAGAAGGAATGTAATTGAAAAATATGGGGTTCAGCAATTTCATAATCCTAATTGTGTACAGTAAGAAACTTTAACTCTCTAGTCATTGTAGGGAAAGGCATACAGGCTAAGATACAAGATGATTCTGGAGAAACAGGACTGAACATGTAGTGAATAGAAAGGTGGAAAGTAACTTGAGTTACAGTGACAATGACCTAAGAATCCAGAATTGTCTAAAAAGGAAAAAAGGAGCAGAATAAAACCGATGGGCTTCAAGGAGGAATACTTTAAAAAAATGAGACTTCCTTCCCGTGAGGTTTTTATGTATCTATTCTCTGAGGGGAAGAAGAGTTCAGGACAGTTGGCACTTTCTTAAAAGGCACAAACTATCCTTGTGTGAAGGAAAGATAGGAAGTGTAGTAAATTACCGAGACCCACTTGGCTAGCACAAGGAATTGTACAAAAAGTAGAAACTAGATCAATAGATGTGCATGAAAGAGCCCACTGGGACAAAACCAGAAAGGCAGGGCACAAAACAAGATAAAACTAGCAAGACCCATTTCACTATTCCGTTAAAACAAACAAACAAAAAACCTGAACAAAAAACAAAACCAAAAAAAACACCAAAAGGAAGGCCAAAAAAAACCAAAAAAAAAAACAACCCTCTCATTTATCCACAGGGGAAGGAAACACCGAGTGAGGCCAGTTATTTAACTTTCTTTTGCTTCAGTCCCTAGCCAGCTGAGTGCTGCTTCACAGCACTAACACCACTTCCAACTGAGTACAAGCTTTTGCTAGAACAGGGGAAAAACATCAAATAAGGCAAGTTGTCTTAAGACAATCTCAGAGACATCTGCTGCTGTCTTTGGGAACCCATGAAAAACAGAGATGCTTCAGATGGCAAATACAATTCTTTTCTTTATTGAAGGAGATTATGATGGGAGATGGGGGAGTTATGGATCAATCAGCCTGACTTCAATTTCCAGAAGGAACTTATAAGCCCTTGGTAATGCAGTAAGTAGCAGCCAACACAGATATGTGGGAAAATGATCTTAATCAATATGATTTTTTTTTGCTGTGACAGAGTAAAGAGCCATGTGAAACAGCAAATGTCTTGGGTCTGTTTCACAAAGAACAAGGAAAATTTGAGGCAGGGATACTATCCAATTCAGAACTTTGTTCACAGTACTACTGGAGATACCAGAAAGAGTTCCAGGGAAGTCTGGCATTTACTATTTTCATTAAGATTTGGGTGACATTTAAAATAGCAGAACTGACCCAAAGCAAAGAATGTAAAAGTAAAAAGTGTGAAGATCTGAGTTTGGCAGGGAAGAAATGAAGGTACAGCTGTAACCTGGGTGAAGGAAGGTTGGGCAGGAGTCTTTGTCATATTTAAGACTATCTGACACTGCTTGTCCATGTGGACTTACTGGTAGCTGATAATGGCAAAGAATGAATCCAGTTAAGGGAACTGGACTATCTGAGGCTGCTTCTTTTTATAAAGCCTGCGGAAAACTAGTATCTTAGACCTCTGCAGTCAAATATAGCTGAGCATGGCACCTAGGTTCAAAAGAACACTGAGAGCAACTGGTACATACAGACTGCTTATCTGCTGTATGCATTGCATTTCTGGTGAAAATACACTAAAGAAGACCCTCTGGTATTTTAATGTAGCACATGTAAAACAATTTTTAACTTTTAGTAAGTGCTTGTAAGACTTTGAATGGACCCTGTTTTGAGCACCCTGTTTTCAAAAGAGGATGTGAACTAATGTGAGTTCAGATAAAAAGGAGTGCCAAGTAGCCAAGCAGACTTGGCTGGAAACACTACAGAATGTTTTTGTTTCCTAAAAATAACTAAACCAGACTGATGTAACAAATTTTGAATTCTTTTCCCCTTTCCTGCAAACTAATTGCATTCCATGTACATAAAGTATGCAGAAGGAGACTTTAAGGCTGGGCATCAAGACAAACATGGTGTTACAGTGAAATAGACAATGGTTTAGAACAGTGGTTGACCTGTTACACATGAACCCTGAGAATCTGTGGATTACTTCAAAGGCAAATGAGAGTAAGTAAATCCAACACATTCAGTGGCCTTCAACTACTTCATAAGAATCTCTGGAAAATATTAGGTCTAGCAATGGGGAAATACTGAGGTATAATAGAACCTGCCAGGGAGCAGAGATAGGGAGGGCTGGATTATTCTACCCGATTATTTTATTTATGGGAGCTCTGCTGTTTGTGACTATTTCAGGCCAAAGGTCAGGAGCCACCATGCAATTTTAAAGAATCTTTCTGCTCAAAACTGTAAGCACCTGTAGTCTCCGGCCTGCCCTCCCTCATTCCCCTCCCACTTGCTTCAGAACATATCAGTGTGTAACTGTTCCATTATTACTACAGTATCAGACATGAATATTTGTAAGCCAAAACACGAGACAGAATAACATCTACTGTTCCCAAACTGTCCTAGATGAAATAAAATCTTCAAAATATTTTTGAGAGATAGATAGATACACACTTTATGAAAAATGTCTCTAGCACAGAGTTTCACTTTCTGAGCCACAAACCAGAGAAGTTACATGTTGAATGCCATTTCTCAATTTTGAAATGTCTTTGTTAATTTATTTTTCAAGTCCTGCCAGATTGTGGTGAGAACAGGCACAAGCATGAAATTAATTCCTTTCGCCTCTCAATGCCTGGAAGTGATGCTCTGAATCTATGAATGAATAAGATCATTTTTTCAGTTAGTAAAGGTAAGAACACCTGAGACATGAAGTCTGTGTGTATCTTTGCCAGCTTTGTGGGTGACTGGTAGGCAATAGAGATGTCACAAAGCAGCACAATAACAACCCCAACCTACATTAGCATGCTACTGTTAAAGAAACCTCACAGTTACACATCTGGCCTCTACTCAGAAGAAAGGAAGTAGAAGGCTGGAAATTTACATAGGATCATTAAAACCTTAAGTTCAGCATTACTGTTAATTATAGTTTGGAGGTGGAAGGTGGGACTAGAAAATGAGGATAAACACATCTCCATAACTTAGAACATTAATACAATGGGTTTCTTTGGCACACTGTCAATTACTATATCCTTTGATTTATTTAAAACAATAAGTTCAGAATTTCTTGGGTGAAGCAAAAACATAGTTCCATAATACATGCAAGATTAAAAAAAAAAAAAAAAAATCCTAACCAAGCAACCCATTTACCCACAAAACAACATAACTTGCTGATAAAAAGATCTATGCTTTACTCCATTAGGTCCTTTAAAAAAAACAATCTACTCTAAAAGAATCTCAATGTCTTTCTAAATTAAGACAAAATATAACTAGTGCAACAAAATGGAAGAGGAGCTTATCACAGCTGCCTCTCTATATTCCTGTGGTCTGTATAATTCTGGAGTAGATACCCACAATTTAATAAACAAGGAGAAATAATCTGACTTTAAATGTTACTTAAGGAAACTAAAGCAGCAGATGAAAATCACATACCTGTAATGAGTAGACTCTGTTAGTATGCCCTTGCAGTGTGTGCAGACAGGTCTCTGTCTCTGGATCCCACACTTTGACCATAAAATCATATGCACCACTTACAACCCTTCTGCCATCATACTGAACGCACCGAACTGCAGCTACGTGGCCCATCAGAACGTGTAAACACTGGCCCGTCTCTATGTCCCAAACTCTCAGCGTAGCATCTCGAGACCCGCTGACCACTCTGGAAGAACAAGAAAATCCCTCCTGTACTTAGCATTGGACATAAAAGTATTAAAACAATTAAACATGGGTATACTTTAGTTATGAGTTTTAAATTGGGACATTAGATAGCATTAGTCCACCAGCCACCAAAGATCTGGCTTGGCATGACATTTTACTAGAGTCTCCGATGACTGGAGTGGTGTTCTTCCTTGCTCTACTCACCTCCTCAGGATATATCTATTTGATATAATTGTAAGTCAGTATTTAAAAAGGCACTTCATTCCTGAACAGCAAAATGATGCTGTAATTCCATGGACTGTTGTATCTATCCATGAAAGCTTATGAACAGGCTAAGCTCCAGCCAGTGCTATGAACATTCTATTATAATGACTCAGTTAACGCCTTGTAAGAATTATAAAAGATCTTTAGAAGTTCTACTTTCAGTAAAGTAACAGTTATGCTGCTTGGTTTTTGGGGTTTTATTTTCCGAGTTTATACTTTTAAAAGCTTTTTTAGGCAAAAACAGAAATGAGAAGGAATGAATATTAACGGAATTTTTAAAGAAAAAACGACTCAATTCTTCAAAAAAGAAATGCAACCAACAAGCTGTCAACAGCTCCATACAACAGCCAAGTAACAGAGCTTTACCAATGTTTGTTGAATCAAGACATGGTTTACTACTGAAAAAATTATGTTACAATCAGTTAAAATTTAAGTAAAATACTGCAGTGACAATACTTAAAAAGTTCTTTGTTTTAAAATGAATAAAGTTTGTAGCATTGACAAAAAGAGAAATTACTCAGTGTGGGAGATGGGATCACGGCGAAACAAAGAATTAGCTTTGAAATAACACAGAATGTGACTTTGAAGTACATGACTCAATTTTCAGTTCTTCATTTAGTATTCTTATGCTTTTGCTTCTATTAATCATCTCCTCCCTCGGGCTGATTTATGTTTCGCCTAGTTTGTGTTTCACTCGATGCTGGATGAGGTACCCAAGTTTAACAAGCATTTTGTGTGAACACAAGTATGTGGGTTACAGGCCAAGTCATGGCTGCAGCTTTGGACGAAGCCATACCTTTTCTCATGGAGATGCATGCAACGCACGGTCGAGGTGTGTCCATACAAGGTGTGTATGCATTCTCCAGTCTCAGCATTCCAGACTTTCAATGTTCGGTCTGTAGAGCCACTGATGATGATATTGTCCCTCATCTGTGATGACCAGACTCCACCTGTGTGCCCAACCAGTGTTCTCAAACACTGAAAAGAAACATTTTCCTTGGTTACCCTTTTGACAGAGTTGAATGGAAACTTTCAGAAAAAGCAATCCTGGAGGTAACAGTTGGCTTGGTACTAAGAGCCAGAAGACCCCTGGAGACTGCTTTCTGATGGAACAAAACAATTCCACTTTTTACAAAATACTTACCAAATTACTCTCAATTTTTGGTACCTCAGCTATAAGGATTTTTCCCTATAATCTTTCCCTTGACAAACTAAAATGTATTTCCAAATTTCTCAAGATAAGAGCATGTTTTGCAGCCTTAAGTTGTTTTCCTGACTTTTGAGTCACTGTAGGATTTCCAATAGCTTTTTGAAGTGCATTAGAAGTGGAGAGTGCATTCACTTGGTAGTTTTACCACCAATCTATAAACCATACATTTTTGTTGTATTTTTCCGTTTGTTTATCAAAAAAACATCACACTCTGTAAGCTATAGCTACATCATCAATCCTTTAAAAAAATCATGTTTCAAATCTTTTTCAGACTTTACTGTTGCCCAGGAGAGACTCCCACACTACATAAGCACAGACTACCTTCTTTGATCCCAAATGTATGACATGATTTCTCATCATGTACAGACAATGTTTGCTCTCACCTACTTGTATAAAACCGCTGTTGCCCTGAAACAATGACTTGTCTCTGTCTCTCAGCCTGTTTTCCTTACAAGTAATGACTATATACACTTCCTCACCAGGCAGCAATAAATGCTAATTACCACAGGCAAGGAAAGATCCTTGCAAGACTCCTCTAGAAAGATACTTCATGAAGATTCTGCATTTACTTTAACAACATGATCTCTATAATTACCCACTTTCTAACCCATTTAAATATGTGCCATGTTGATTTTTGCATTATTCTATTTTCTACAGTTCTGTCATGGGGATACAGTCTTGCAGTGCATACAGCCATCTACTTCTGCACTAGTATTTTTATCAGTCAAACCTGGAACTGCAGGAGAAAAGAGGTCAACACAGTTTGAGGATATCTTTTTCTGTAATCTAATGCTAAGTGGCATTAATTGCCATGGCCTTCCTTTAACTGTTAGTTGACTCCTCTTGACGTAGTCCAATATTTTTTATCTGAGATAATGTATCCTGAATACCCAGTCTTTCAAGTCTACTCCATATAAACATTGATACATTTTAGCTTTCTAATTGTCCTGTCCCACATCTTCTCCATGTCCTCATACATTTTGAAAAAGCACTAATTTGATCCCACAGGTTACTTTAGGGAAAAAAAAAAAAAAACAAACAAACATAAAAAGTCAAATACAGATTATCTGCATCAACTGTAGTAAGAAAAAACATAATTTTGGTAGTTGTGGTTTAACATCCTTATGAGTTTTTGTTGAAATGTTCTATTATCACTCCATGCTTTTCCACGTATTTCCATCACATGAATTTTCTCCCAGAGTATTTGTATCTCCCAAAGTATTCTGCATCAGTGACAGTATACTAATTTCTGCTGTTAATATCCTGTTCTTTCTAGCATCCTTGTAAATGTCTTGATTTCTTGCTGCACATAGATTTCCTCTCCTTTAGCAATTTCTAACTAGTCTTCTGCAATTTCTGGCTCCTTGCTTAATTCACTTCTATCAAATACATCTTTTTCAGTTCATAGCTGTTATTCACTTCTACAGTTCTCTTTTTTCTTATTTTAACCAATGTGCTCATATTTTAAGAAATCATTCTGCTAAAGCAGTAAGAACACAGAATCCTTATTTTTGGCTTTACATCTGCCAAAGGAATTATTTAGGCATGTTCATTTGCACAAACCAACCTTCAGGGTTTTTTTATTTTATTAATTCTTCAGCATCAGTAAGCATGAGGGCTGATACAGCATGCTTCAATTTTCCATACACAATTTCTGGCTCTCTTAAAGGTTTGGGACAAATAGTCACACTAGGTTTTGTAATTACTTTCAAAAAATGACTGAACAATAACTGTTAAATCATGCTACTGTGCTCACTTTTGTATATTTAAAGGAATATTTTGCTTTTGGGAGTACAGTATGTACAAAGAAAGTATTTTTTCATTTGTGTTTACGTTACCCTTTTCAATTAAAAAACAAAGTAGATTTCTTTATGAGATCCTTCATTAGACAGTTTGTTGTAAGGAAGCCAACAGCAGCAGGGTGAGGCTGTCTATGGCTTTTAATTTTATTCTTACCCACAGCAGTATTAACAATCCCTTCAAGGATCTTCTGGGCATGCAATAACAAATGCTTAATACACCCATCTTTGACACTATGAAGTAGATACTTTTTACATCTTAAACATGTTATCCTCAACAGCTGTCTTGCTACACTGTTAAGACCAAGCTAAGTACATACAGCAGCCGTCTAGAAGGAAAAAGTTTATTTTCCCCAAGGCCTTTCATACATCCTCAAAACATGGTTAGTCAGTCACCTCAAAACAAAAAACCTATGGGCTGAGTAGCCATGATGTTCTAATGTGAGTGAAGTGCTCAGTACTGTTTTTCTGATTGCACATATTGTTTTGCTTCTCTAAGCCAAAATTAAATTATTGAAGTTTATTAAATTCCTGCCTGAGCTGGATCTAATATAATAGGAAATATTTAAACCTAAAGCTAGTTAATTTTTTATTGTGGCTCAGCAATATAGTAGCTTAGAAAGGAAAACAAACTGTATTTGAAATCAGAGCCAGTAAAACAACACCCCATTTCAAAATCTTGAAAATAACAGAAAGAATGCTAGAAGACCAGTGAGAAAGGGGGATCCACAGGGGTAAAAGCAACCTAAATTAAGCTTTAAGGAAGATAAGTAACATATCTGTCCAAATTCTTTAAAATCCATGTCACAAGCGACTCCACAAGAATAGCAGAATTGCCAAGAGAACAAGAATATATGCCAGTGGTAACATGAGCAGCATTGCAATTTCACATCAAGGTGACTTTTTCAAACTAAAAAAGTTTCTGTGGGAAAAAGCGACCCACATGTTTCACCTGTCCTTCTGATTCTTGCCCCAGATGGCACTAAATGCCACTCTGTAATGTGCCCTGATGGCACAGCAGCATTTCTATGTAGCAGTGCTCTACCTGTAACTCATTTCCTAAAGAACTCAGCAAAGCAGCCAAATTACCTTGCCTGTAACCGCTGACCACACTTTGAGTGTGTTGTCATCAGAGCCGCTCACTATCCGGTTCCCGCAGAACTGCAGGCATGTGATCACATGGTCATCGTGCCCTTTGAGCACCTGACAATGAAGAACACAAAACATACAGTCACAATTTAATGCAGGAGATTAGAGAGAAGCAGAAGAAACAAAGTGCTCCTCTGATTCATAAATTACAAAATGCTACAGTTGCTTCAGTAATAATAAGGCCCTTTAATCCTGTGTGTCAAATCTAATTTACTGCCAGCTGACCAAAGAAGGTGTTTTCCTCCTTCCAGGGAGTGATGCTGCACTGCTTAGCAAGCACACTACAGCTACTGTAAGCCTCCTAAAAGTACCAGGAAAAATCCCTAGCAAAGTAGGCTGAATTAGTAACTGGACATTGCTCGATTCCTCTACAGTTATTCCATCTCTTTATTTTTCAGTTGAGTTACTGTTACCTTTGTTTCAATCTTGAACAAAAAAGGATGGGGCTGTATTATTTGCTGAGTGTTTGTATTCCGTGGTCAAGGCTGACTACATCTATTTTTTCCCCTTACCAGCCATGCATTGTATTGTGTTAAATGCCAGGCAACACTAAAGTAAAAAAACTAGAAAACCATTAACTCAATTAAATACAAACAAAAGCAATTTAATGTGCAAACAATTTAATGTGCTGGGTATGTGGATTAGAATGCTGCTTTACAGAGGTGGGATTTTCAATACTTGATTTTGGAAAAACTGTAATTCTGTATATTTTACTGCAAAACAGCAAAAACAATCCTTCTCAGAACACTCAGAGTGAAGCATTTTTTATTTAAGATATCTGAGCACTTTTCAAGATGTTCATTGAAATGAAATGGCATTTGGTTAATGCCAGAGGCTGTAATTTTAATAATATTTCCAAGACAACTTGATGTGGCATCTCAAGGCAAGAAATACAGAACCGTGGCCAGAGATGTACATAAGTCACGGCCATATAAACAGCAGGATGTAGCCATAGGTTTTCCATGGAAATTTTTTTGTTCTCATTTTGTTTTATTATTTTGTTGTAATAATTAAGAAAACAGGTAAATTGTCTTAAAACCTTAAAAGGCAATGAATATGTATTTTTTTTGTCGTATTTCTGACAGCTTGTTCAATACCAGGTCTGATTAGACAGTTGGTATTTTATTTACAAAAGGTTTGAAATACTGTTTCATATCAGAAAAGATATAATGATAACATATCAACGCCTTTAAAAGAATTCCAATATTTAGAAAACCCCACTTCAGTCTTAACATTGAATGAAGTTATTCTCCTGTGCTGTTCAATTTAGAAGAATATATTTAAAAATAAAGCATGAATTAATCGCAGAATAGTTGTGGAGTACCTCTTTGTTGCAACATGACCCAGCTCTACCAATACATACACATACACTTTTGTATATTATATATGAGTCTCTATGTTTAAATAAAGTATTTCCAATCAAGTTTCTGAGATTGTCTCAAAAAGACTGGCGTATTTGCAGGAATTCATAAAATGGTACAGAAATTCTTAGAAGAGTAGTGAAAGAATTCTGCTATATGAAGAATAACACTTTCATTTGCCAATCTGGTGCTCAGAATATAATTTAAACCCAGGGTAAGCTAAAATACAAATCATATTTTCTGTACCAATACACTGCTTTTTGTGCATGGATGGTCTGATTTGTTCAAAGGAAAAAACCAATCTACAAGTTGATCCTGCCTTGTTCATGGCACCGTGCACAGAGATCAGAACCTTACCTTGGGCGATTTGAGTTCTCCTCGCCTCCAGTTGGTATCAATCCTGTGTTGCCTGATGTAGGCACTTTTCCACGGACTGTGTATGAAGCCTGGCTTTATTACTTTCCTCCTCTTGATATGTAATGGTTCATCAATCCCTAAAATGGATTTTAAAAAATGGGGGGGGGGAAGAGATGAGGCTACCCCACAGAAAACACCTTCCCTCCCAAACCTTTACAGTGACCCCTGACATTAAATTCTGCAGAGACATAACAACCTCCCATCTGCCACTATTTGTGTGTCAGTGACACTGCCCTGCTCCTCAGTGAAGTATTCTGCATCTGTCCTTGTCGGTTCAGCATAATCATTACCGCGATCGTGGCTGAAAAAGCTCTTCTTCATCACTGCATGCTAGCAACTTGCTAGTTTCATTTAGGATCTCCCTTTCCAAGGCAATGCAGCAGAATATTGCCTTCTACAAATGGGTGTTGTCCAAAAACCTCCATAACCACTTGCATGCTCATTTTGGAACTAGTAAAGCATTAAACCTTTCTGTCTGTGGTTCTCCACTCTGGTCACCCATCTTCATTACTTTATGTTCATTGTGACTTCTTGCATTAGTGAGCTTTTAATTACTTTCTTGATTTGAAAGGCTGAGTGCTTTTGGCATTGTCCTCTCCTGGTTGGAATTTAAGTGTAACTATGCCCTTTCTGACTTGACACTTAAGCAGTATTGCTTTGTTTTAGCCTTGCTACTACAGATGCAGCTTTTTTCACAATTCTCTCACCCTGCTCTCTTTTCTATACAGCTCCTCTCTCCACCACACATCTCATTACTGGCAGGAGTCTTGTCTCTTGCCAGTATGTGGATTTCACTCCTCTGCCCTTAGCCCCATCTCCAGCATCTCTGCTTGCAAGTCTTGAATTAACAGCTCCTTCCTGTTACTGAGCAGCTCACCAAGGCCAACAGCACTGCAATACCGGCTTATGTGCCTGTGCTCTCACGCCTGGATGTATTTATTCTTACTTGTATGCTCAAAAATATAGGTTAGTTCCTTTTTCAATCTTCTCCTTTTTTACTCATTCTGTCCTCTTAATGCATGTTCACTGAAATTTTTAAAGGTAGAATCCTCAGAGAAGATTTAATAACTTAGACATCCATTGCAAAAGAAAATACATTTCAGTGCCCTGACAAAAAGACAGCTACATTGACATTGTTATGTTTCTTGAAGCCTTTGCATTGACCTCTCAAGACCTCTCCATACTGTCTGGACAAGGCCCTGTGTTTGCCTGTGCCCAAGAATGATACTGCTCTAAGATCACACTCATGTGCTCATACCACTAGAACAAACTCCTTAAAAATAAAAGCTTACATTCCTCATGTGAACACATACATCGCTACTTTCCCGTGGGCTTTTTTTTTTGCCCATTCATGTTACTGCTGAACCATCTTATCTTCTTGATTTGGCACAAGCAGGATAATATCTGTGTCGCTAATGGATTGTGTGTCACTCTCAACCAATCCTGTTAGTATGTTTTCCCACTACCATGTGCTATTTCTGTGCTAATTTTCCCACACGTGACATGAAATTACAGCAGCCCTTCTTCCATCCAAACAGTTTTTCCTCCACGTTACAAACTCCATCATTTTTACATCTTGGCTCTCATTTCCTTTGGTTGTATCCTGACTAAAAGTAACCCTTAAAAAGCAAATCCAATTGTCTTCTGAAAACATACAACTGGTATAAATAGGATATTCAAACTTAAACTCCAGTTTCATTTCTAGTACTCCATGGATTATTTCTGCTTCCTACTTTTAACAGTGATACAAACCATGTAGCTCAACACATAACTAGCACTAAATCTAAAGTCACACAAACTGCCTTCGTAAAACTTTAAGCTTATTGTTTAAATGAACTGCAATTTTTATGATTGCAACACTTTGACCATTATATTCATCTTTTTGCTCAGCCTTACCCTCCTCTTTGCATTTCTCTCTCCAGAGAAGATTATCTTCAGCCAGAATTCTCCAGTAACGACATGTCTGGGCTGCCTGCAGAAGGTCCCTCGGTTCCAGGAATGACAGCACATACAGTGCCAGCTGTAAAAAATAATAAGAAAATGTATTTCTGCACTGCTTTTGAAAAGAAAAGTGAAGTAACTCCACATATTATCACACATCAGGGACTGAAATACAGAAAATTGAAACGATAAATTATTAAAGAATTTCAGAAACTTAACAGACTCCGGTTTATTCCTGCGGGCATGTGGAAATATAACAATCATCATAAGTAACTAAATCCATACAGACCACATCATAAAATGATTCTTGTATTTGCAAGAAAGTAGATGTCAGCTGAAATCATTATTACACTTTTTAAAAAAATGTAATCCATGTTGTTGTGTGAAGTAATTATGTCTATGTAATTTTAGCTAACAAGTACACCAGAAGTTACTCTGAGAGTTGAACTAGAAAATACAGCACTCACTAAGTGAGCAAATAGGGATGTATGTCGTGATGAAAAACATCACTCAGAAAGCCCAAAACCAGAACAAGGTAAAGTCACATGCACCTGAGCTCAAAAACACTCTGCAGAGGTAGGAAATGCAGTGACCACAATAACCCCCCCCAAATCTACACAAATATCTTCAGATATACTTAATTCTTAAATAAGGGCAGATGTATCTAAAACACAATCCAAGACACAAGCTATCATTAAGGGTGTGATTACCAAGTACAGCTTTTCTACTTAACAGCAACAATGTACCTCTCTAGTCATGGAAAATAATGTAAGATGTTCCACATCTAAAAACTCTGCAGAAAGAAAAATATTGATACATAGTGATGCAGAGAACTACTTACATGCTGAAACACTAGGGTCTTTGTCAGTAAGTAATAGAATGCAGAAGCTATCAAGGAAATCAAATCATCCACTTTTACTTCTGCTTGCCATATCTTTTTGTGTTTAGGGTTTTGAATGTCATTTTCAGCTGAAGTTATGATATATATATATATAAATAGAACCTGCCCTTCAAAGCAAAACAGACTGAAATTTGATAAAGGAAGCCATAACCAGAGGCTGATGACCTCAGCATATTTTGGACCTTATTTTGAGAGAAACGTTTACTTTTAGTAATCTAGACCAGCCAGTAACTGAGCAGGAAATAAAAATTCAGTATGTCAAAACTGTTTGCATTTTAGTTGCACACACACCTTGCTTGCAAGTCATTACCTGCAGCTCGCAGGGAGCATGTGTGACTGCACATTTAAGCACCTGTGTTTTAAATCACGCATTACATCCCATAGGTATCCCAGGCCATAAACCTGAAGGACCTTCCTCTGCCCCTACTCAGGGAATCAGCACTTAGAATGTGGTGTAAGGCTGTCTATTACAGGTGCAACTACTGTACCTGTCCTTTCAGACTTGCTGTTTTAACTTCTGGCATATGAAAGTATTGAAGAGGCATTGTTTCCTTACATCCATCACATAGTCCTGCATGTGGCAAGATTCAAACAGGACACAGACCCTTTCCATTTTTTGCTGGATGTTCCTCAACTGACAGCAGCGGATATTTACATATCACTTGTCCTATCTCTACAAATAAGGACAACTGCTAAGATGGTGTTAATTAAACCTGTGAGCCAACTGATTCTAAACCAGGTTACATGTGGGTAACATTTAGTTTAGACAGTATTTATCTAGTCATCAACAGTCAACACGGCCCACAGCTGACTTTAAGATTAATACAGTCTAACAGATGACGTCCCTTTGTCTCAGCTCATGAATCTAGGTGTAAGAAAACCTCAGTTAGCAAAGATCTGACCTTTGACTGAACTGGATTTAGGACTACTCTCTGCTGTAGTCTTAACAATACCCAGTAGTAAACAGCGTCTTGCCTTCTCCTTCACTCACACACATGGAACCAACAAAATTTCTGTCAGATTTCATCAAAACACCTCATCTGTTGTTTTCTAGAACGTGATTTTCACAAATAAGTAATTTGAATAATTATTTCTAAAGTCTCAGCAAGAAAAGAGGAGTATTTGTTTCGGATTGTTTGACAGCATGTTTCCTTAGAAGGAAAGCAAACATTTTCTTGGTTATTTGGCTATTATGTTACTGCCTTTGCATCACAGAAAACGGTTCTGAAGCAAAGCCCTCCCGCCCACATCATCTTCTTGTTCTGGTTCAGTAATAAAATCACTGCGTTGCATCCAACAGCACTGGAGATAACTGCAGATGTTAATGTGGAGCGACAACTCAAGGGAGCGTGTTCTTGCAGGATGCTGGCTTTGGTGGGGAAGCCTGTTCACAGAATTACTGACCCTAACAACTTGTTCGTGCCCCCACAGCTCCGTGCGTCACCCCCACTGCAGTCAGCAATAAATAGCCGAGGACAGCACCGCTTAGGAGATCTGGGTGAAGCCAAAGGAGAGGAGATGGTGGAGTCGGCTCGACAGGGTTTTTTTTAACCAGGTTAATTTTGCTGACAGTGACTCGGGGTTAGGAACCAAAAATTATTTAAGCCAACTTCACTGGTAAAGTCAGCCTGTCATGAAGCACTTACAACACTCTGGTTTCAAGAGGCAAGAAATCCACTAAAAATAAACAAATTAAACAGGAGTGCTTTACAATGGAGTCACGAAACCTAACTAGAGAAAGAAAATTTTACTGCTAAACAGCGTATCTTTCCTGTGAAGAAACTGCAAAAAATTAAATAATATGATGGTTAGAGTGTAATTAAATCACTGATTGTACTTGAAATAGTATTGTCACAAAATCATGCAAAGAGAACCGATCTGTGAGTTACTGTTATTACTAGAAGCAGAAGTAGCAAAGTTATCTTCTGTCTCCTCAAAATATAAAGTCTTGTTGTCTTTCTTGGCCTCTGAATTAAGGCTGCTTTGGGCAACATAGAAACAAGGCAACCATGCAGTGGTCCTATTGAACTCTTCTCCTCGCACAGTGTCCTTTCCATTCCCCAAGAAGGCTGCTGCAGAAAGTGCTTCTGTAAATACTAATCTCATGTCTTGTGTACTAAGTTAATAGTCATCGCATAAATTGATTCCAACTCTAACAAAATGCCAGCCGGCAAGGGAAGACTGTGACACTTCCTGACTTGTGAAGATATGACAGTATAAAAATGGAAAAAAGGGTCTTATACATCTAAGTATTCAAAAAGAGGGTACACATCACAAAAGAATGTCAAGGAACAGAGACATAAAATGGTCTTCAGCTAATAAGATCATGACAAACACAGCAACCAAATACTAGCACCAGAATATCTTAAAAGAACTTACTTTGTATAGTGTTTGTGACTAAGACTTGCAAAGACTTCAGCCCTCACAAAAATTTTCATATAGAAAACCCAACATATGGTAGCTATGGCAAGAGAAAGTAAGACTTCCTCCCCTCTCTAAGTAACAAATGCTTCCAAGTCCCTAATATCAATCAAGGTCAGAAGTACCATTTCTAAATTAACTGAAATACATCTATTTAATAACTGCGGCAAATGGGGTTTTATACTCCTTCATATCCACCCTCATGTTCTAGTTCTGAGGAAATCACAAATTACACTTCTGTGGACAGCATTTAATTACACAAGCTGAAATCTAAATCTTACTTTCTCTTTAACCTGATACAACATGATCTGATTTGCAGTAAAGGATTTACTGTAACAAGTCTACTTAATTACAGTTTGGATTTAACCTTAGTGAAAAGTGCTTTTCTGGGTTTACTTTTGGTTTATTTAGTAGAGATTTTAGGAGTCTATTTGTTAAAAATAAATTCAAAGACAATATTAAGAAAACCTCCACCATTTAAAGGCTTTAAAAAAAATGTTTGGACTTATAGAATAATGTTCAGAGAGGTCTTACATCCAGAGGAAATTTTTTTTTTGTGTTGCCCTAACAGAATTAGTTCTCAAAAAAAACCCACAATTGGCCCAATTAAGATACAGAGGTATTTTTAAAGCTACTGGGATTTTGTTTAAAGGGGTCATCTGCATTTCCATGTATTCTAAATGCCTATCAGGAGATATGGCAAAGTATATTAACCTGAAATTACAGTAGCCACGTTATGGCAGCATACCAAATTGTGAATCTCCAACATCAGTTTACATCAGTACATTGGCAAAATTAGCACGATGGTTTTAGAGATGGCAGCAAAAGCATCGCATAATCTAGTATTAACCTGAATTTCTCACCTCTTTTGGAAGCAAGGAAATGAAGTCTCTTTGAAACTGGGGCTCTATCACTTGCATCATATGTTTTACTTGTGTTGGTTCACAACTATCAATGAGTTCATCTAAAGCAAGTAACTTCTCTGGTCCACTCCAGCTCTGCAAGGAAAGAAGAAAAAAACAGTAAGCTTAGTTTAACCCACTAGAGTTTGGTTTCAGTAAGTGCCACTGCTTTGCCAATAAGGCAAATTAAGTTTCCTATCGATCTATATACAAGCATATATACAAGCATATAAAAAGCCAAGAGATAAATGCTCATGCTAATGACACAAAAATGAGGAGTTAATCAACACAAAATATTCAAAATTACTACACCAATTCCTAAGCTAAGAAAGGATTTGTTATACACACACATACAAATTGGCAATTAAATAGATAATAATATTTAGTAATAATAATTAATTAAGCTCCTTTTGAAGTTGATGAAATCTACACACGTTACACACAATGAAGGTGTTGCAACAAAATGTGTTCTCTCTGTCTTTCTCGATTGTGCATTCAAGTGAGATGGTAACATTTAACCTTCATGTTTCATTTGGTAGACCCAAATCTTGAAAGGAGAGGAAAGAAAACTAAAAAACTTTCTCTAAAAGTACATTAGCTCTACTGCCTGCTTATTACTACAGCATGTCCCTAAGTGACAATGTTGTAATTTCAGAATCCTGGCTATAAACCAAAACATATTTTGTAAGTATCAATTTACACTTGAATAAACAGGGACTTTTGATTGGCAATTTTCTTACTTCACATTTTTACTAATGGGCACCATAAAATTTGAAGATTTTAATAAGGCACTCAATTGAGAGAATAGCAGATTAGGAGCATCATTTGTAGAAAAAAAATTAATAACTTAATATACTGCACATTCAAAAAACACATCTTAAACTCATTTGTGCTCATCAAAGAGTTTTGATTTGTTATGTGAAAACAATTTAAGGAAAAAAATACTTTCTACAGGAAAAAACAACAGCTACTGCTAACTGATTTAGCAACAGAATTAGAGCACGAATAAAGCCTTAGAGAAAATGAGACATCACACTTTTTGAGAGCAGATTCACATCATAATCTCAAATGTCTTCTAGAGTGACACTTACAAGTAAATTACCACATACAAATGGCATTACAGTTATGGTAAGAGGCTAACTGAAATTAAAAAAAAAAAAAAAAGGCAAGATACCTTACAAATAAGATTTCTGTATTAATCTGCCATGTATGCTCTAAATTTGTGTTCACTGGATTTGACTCTGACAATTCACTCTGGTCTCCACAATACTACAAGGTTTATATACTGGGCAGTTTCTGCAGAACAATGAGGAAGTGAAGAGGAAGAGGTGGAATTTCTGAAAGCGAATGCAAAGCAGATAAATACTCAGCTTCACTTGATGTAGAAAAATCATCATGTTGCATCATTTCTCCCTAATTAAAACATCAAAATATCTGAAATGTCAATAAAAGTATATCATTTACCCAAATGATGACCCAGGGGACTTTCAGGTGACCCTGTTCCATCAGGGCAGTGGAGGTGGCTTTGAGCTGCTGTATTTAGGGAGCCAGCCCCTGCCAGGGCCGCTGCAGGGGCAGTCTGTGCGCAGCAGCTCACTCACCCTGTGCCATGCTCTTAACTATACAGCAAATGCATGGCTGACACTGGACAGCCTACCCTAATGGAGGAGGGGGAGAGACTTTCTGACCTGAGTCTTTCCACACACTGTTGGCAACTGATAAAATGGTCTAAGCTGGCAAAAAAATACTCCCCATCCACCTGTATCTATGTACTGTCACCACAGGAGATGAGGATTTCCGTGTCTCATATCCAATACCTCAGAACACTAAAAAGAAACAAGAATGTCTCAGCCGAAGTTGCAGCAGTGCTGTTGTAACAGCTTTTATTATAAATTTTGTTCAATAGAAACATTTGCACCACATAGCAGTTCTCCATAAATCATGCACTGAAGAACTGTTTATCTCACCAACTTTCCAACTGCTGTTTGTTTCATTAACCCAGAGCTTAGGCTGGCGTTAGGTACAAACATTTGCAGTCTTTAATCTTATCTGTCAGCTGTGTTTGAATTTAGGAGAATTAAAAAGAGGAAAAGTAATACCTGTGCTACTTCCTTATAATATAAATTTCCAAGGTCAGTCTACTTTTTAATTTATAAGCAGCTACACATTTACTAAATTAGAACAACTCCACCTGAAGAGTATTGTTTGCCGCTGCTGTGGCAAATGTTCCTTGCAGTTAACAACATGGTATTGATTAATAATGTCACTGTACGCTATCTTAATCTGTAACTCGCTTACACTTGTTTTTTAAAACATAATCCAGATCTGAATAGAAAAGGGAAAATATTCAAGAATGGGAAAGAGATGCTAATGACTAAAAGCAGTACTCCCTTTTTACCTGTCCACCCATCATTAGGGGACGGGTACAGGCAGCTTTGTAAGGCTCTTTTTAAGCAACCAGCTGCTACAAAATGTTGTCTCCAGGACATTGTTCCCTTAGCCTTTCACTTGAGCAAACAAACCTCCAGTTACAGTTGGAAAGGGAAGTGTCTGTCATGGAAAACTGTGATGAGGCCTTGCTAGATGAACACAACTGTTTGTGTTAACAAAGACAAGACTAGCAAACTCTGCTTCTGGGCCCCAGAGCTTGATCCATTTGTAAAAAATTGCATATAGCTCATCAGGCAGAGAGGGTAAGGATAAGGAGTAAGTTTTTGGCTTCGATGAGAAAGAATAGCGATCAAATGTTGCAGAAGAAAAGGAAGAAGTGAACTCTTGCCAAACAGTTTGCAAAGCTTCAAATGTTGTGGATGACTAGACACTTCTGAGACACCTGGTGTAGTGTTCAGATACCCTGGATTTCTAAAAGACTCCCTTTCAAACTGAAGAACCTTGCAAAGAATGTACTTTACCTTTAAAACACTTTTGCTTAATTTGCTTTCCTTGTCTTCAAACCTTAAGTTTCATTTTAATGTAAGATTAAAAAAAAGCTTTTATTATGGGCAGGGGTCTCCCTAGAAAAGGTAACTCCAGGATTCGTTCACAAAGGCACTAGGAAGCCAGCAGGGCCTACTAATACTGTCCTTTGAATTACTTCACATTCCTAAACAAGCATACCCCGTCTTTCTTCCTATTTCCTCAGGCAGGTGTTGATATGTCAGCCCAGGCCTTTTGGATGGTTCATACCATTTCCTCATTCAGTAATGCAGTTGCAACCATGGCACTACTTTCCTGACAACTATCCCTTCTTTCCCCACTCTCCTATTGTGTGTAAATGTCTTCCCTTTCTTACAATCAATATAAACAACATCTTTTCTGCTTCTGTAACTTCCACCTCATTCATCCTGTCTGACCTGGCCACCTTTTTATCATCATCTGTTTCTGCACTTTGGCTCTTGCATGACTTACACTTTTCTATTGCTCAGACCTCATCTGCTGCCTTCAATTTGTGCAATTATAGTCTGTAGCAATTACATCCTTTTGCTATAATAGGTATATAAAGGACAAGCTATTTTAAAGAGTGTTGTTCTCCATTACTAAGTTCTGTTAACGGAGCTCTGTCATTATGAGGACCTGCAGAAAAGGCTCTTCTTGGAGCCTGCTTCTGTCTGACTCTTGGATCAGTTATCGAGAACCCTGCCATCGCCCCAGCTTTGAAGGTATCTCAGTCTGGATAAAAATAGCTCATAAGCACTGAAAGAAACACCATCTACATCAGCAAGCAGTTTGTCACACCAGGAGGGATTCGGGAGCAGCTGGTGATGAAGTCCCCACATTAACCCATTATCAGAGTCCCAATCCCCAGTCTGGTCCCCTGGTCTGAACATCTGCGGCACTTAGGATGGATCCTGCCTAGAGGAGCTGTGACTGGTTCAGAACCTACATCCCTGCTAGGGGTTGGATAATACAAGAGTTTCTCCTGAAACCAGTTGAGTTTATAGGTAAAAAAACCTGCCATGAGAACCAGACCAATGGGAAATTAGCAGGGTCAAGAGTCCTGCTTTAAGTCTGCGCTATTCCTCTGAAACAAACCAAAAATGCTGATACAGGCAAGAGGGGAAGGTAGTTGTAGGCCAGATCGGACTATTGGACCCAGCCTGTGCACAGGAGAGAAACACCAAACCCCACACTACTTCCCACCACAAGACACAGCAGAAAGTGCTGCAACGCTGCTTTATGATATGATATTTACCATGTGCATCACATAAGAGGTGGACTACTCTGTTGTATATTTATTCCTTCCCAAGTAGCTTTAGAAGAATAAGAAATGAAGAATGATAACTAGTTTGAGTTTAGGTGGCTTAGCCAACTATGTAAAAAAAGAGTGCTCTTGCCAGCCAAAAATGGCAAAAGCGTTTTGACACTATCCAAACTGCTGTGAAAAAGAACATTTCCAATTTTAGGTAAAATACTTGCATTCACTAGTTATTCAAAGTGATTGCCTATATAAGCACGTATGGAACAACTTTTCAGCATCAATACCCCATGAAAATGCAATTCTTTTACACATTACTTAAATAAAACACCCTAAATATGCTAAGTAGGAAAAATGATGAGAGAAAGAGAGCTTAGTAGTTTTTAAAGCAATATCATCTCCGAACTTCGCATCCAGTTGATTTTTTTTTCCTTATAGCAAGCAATTTGGTGACTTAAAAATAAAACTTCTTGTAGAAGAAAAAATTTTGTAAAGATACACTTGGGCACCGAGTTTTAAAAACTCCTATAGTGGATTTTAAAAAGACCTGAAGCCAAGAGCCACTGCAAACTAGAAAAAAAATAAGCTTTTAAGAATTTAAATGGTTTGAATCTATTAGAATGCTTTTCTGGTTTCCTTTCCAGATTTCCTCAAAAACAATATACACCTTTATTTTTGAAGGGCAAGTGCAACCACACAACTCTTTCTCCCTTCTGCATTATTTTGTTACTTTCAAAATAAAAGGCTAGATCAACTATAAAACATAACAGCAGGAAGAACATACAAAAAATAAATTAAAAAAACCCCCCTTATAGACCATCTCAAGTTTTCTTAATTTTTGCAGAGTGGTCTTGCTTTTATCTGAAAAGATAACATGGGAGAAGGACTGTAGACCAACTACAGATGACAGTCCTCAAAATAACTGATAATCACTGGTCACTGGCAGTTTCTATGCCAAAGAACAGTTCTATCTTGAAACAGTAAATATATCCACCTTACGTGTCCCTGGAAACTTAGCTTTAAAATTAATTAGAAATGTATTTTCATATAAAGTAACAGTGCTATGAGGCAAGCCGAGTGAGCATACAGTACATGAAGAAAACTCTCTCATTCCTTTTTCTCTACAGGAAAAACTTTGTATTGCAAGAATGATGCTGCATGTGCCATTTAATCCTGCCCTGTGGGCAGAGTTAGCTCACCTATGAATGAGCTTTTATCATTTGGTTGTTTAAGACTGGCCTCTTTAATGAAACTCGTGAAAAATCAGCACACAGAAAATGAGGAAGTAAGCAGATGTAACACTGAGACAGAGCTACGTGACTTTGAAAGCTTTTGATTCTAAAATAAGGGACTCCCCTTTTGTGAATACAATAAAAACTACCTGTGACAAGACATGATCAATAAGTGCTACTCAGTGATCTCCAGTTAGGAGAGAGTCTCCTCCTCCTTTCAAAAGTATAAATCAGCATTTAGTACTGCAACTAAGTATTTGAAAAGTTGAAGTACCTAATTATATACTTAGTAAAGCATGTTCTCTGCATTACAAATTGTACATCTGTCTACAGAGGCAACATTTTTCCAGACTACTTTTCCTTATCCTGATGAAAAAGCCTATAGCAATCCTTTTGCTATCCGCAGCTCTCTCAAACATTCCAGTCTTTCATATTTTTTTTTAAAAAATACATAATTATCAATACCTATCAATCTTATGTGAAAATACATGTTGTACATTGTTGATAACAAAATAGCTTTTGTTCGTACAAGCGTTTTAACATTACAAAACGTTAAAATACAATATAGTGTGAAATTACCATACATGCAAAGTACCATTCAAATATGAATCTTAGGGGTTAAAAAGACATAATTCTATTAACAGTCTCAAAAAGAGATACACCATAGTAATTAAATGTGAATACTTTTAAGAAACTAAATGGTGTGTACAAGAATCTTAATTTCAAACTTCCACTGGTTTAAGCAGATCATAAATGCGTAAAAATAAAGAAGAGGTTCTACATTATTATTTTAATGTTCAGAACTGACAGTGATTGAGATCAATGGTATTATGTGGCAGCATGAATCAAGACAAAACAGGCTTCTGCCTGCAAAACTGTATGCTAGCTACTGTATACTGCTTTTCTATCTTTGCCAGTTACAGTAATTGAAACACTGCCTGTATTTGTTACTTCTTTTGAAAATGTTTTTAGAAATAACAGTTTTTTAATCAAGATAGGAAGACATAATATTTCCATTTTTCAGATCAATTCCTAGGACTCATCCCTGCTTCTTAAAAATACAGAGCAAAATGTACAATAGAGAACAGGAGCAGAGGCCTGCCCCAAGCTGTGTTTGTATTAACATACACAAAACTGGCTTAGGTGCTCCCAGACTGCTGTCCAGGCAGATTTCAGTTCTGACCCCTGCAAGTCGTCCATATTAGGTGTTGTTGAAGGAAATTGAAAAGACACAGAAAACCTTTTCTCTCCTTCCCTTTGACTGTGTACATATGCATTGGCTGACAAGTTCAGTACACAAAGATCAGTAAAAATACACAGTGAGTTTCCTTTTAATCTATTTTTGATAAACTTTTCTTTCTATTCTTAGAAGACAGGAGATCTATGACAAATCTAGTGCTATACCTGCACTGAAGTATACCATGCACTAAAGCTTACTAGTCTCAAGTGAAAATGTCTCAAGTTAGCTTGAGGCCATGGATGTGGCCATTAAATGTTGACACACTTGGCAGAAAATGTGAAAGCACAAAACAGGAAGCGTTATTTTATTAAGAAACCAGCAAAAGCCGTTATTTTTTATCAGCCTCTACAGCAACTTGCTGAAATAGGGAACAACAGTTCCTTAAAGTTGATGCCCATTTGTTTCTGCAACAGAGCACAAAATCAATGGCAGAGGCATTGTGGATGTATGAGGAGGACTGACCCTCCCGAAGCAATCTCCTACTTAAACCATGGAGGTGAGCTGCTTCCCAAGTTTGTTTCTCTAAGCACCGGTTACCTGAAACATTTTCAGCCATTCCTGAAGGCCAGATGGTGGCTGCACAGATGTAATGCGGCGGCGCTGCTGTCCCTGGCCATTGGCTGCCCTCAGGTCCCCAAAAGTAGTAGGTGTGGCCGAACATGGCACCAGCCCCGTAGTACTACAATACAAATAAAAAGTGACAGTCATACATAAAACTTCAAGGAAAATTCAGAAGTCTATTGCAGAACAAAAAATCAAGTATGTAATTTGCAACTATTACTTAAATTCTTCATCTCCAGGCAAATGCACTAACATGATAAACTGTGCTGCTGGTCACTCAAGAGGTTAGGCCCTCACTTGGAGAAATCTGCCTGTTTCTATCACTACAGTGCTAACCTTCCAGCTAAACAGGGATCATCTTTCAAAGAAAAAACTACTACTCCATTAACTGTCCAGCAGGTTGCCTATGCAGATGCAGGTTTACATATTCCTTTCCTTGCTAGAGTTCTTCCTTTCCTTCTGGGCTCCACTTGTGCCTTCTTACTGGACATAGAGGAAGCCAGACCTGAGTGTCTCACCTGTATGTTAAATGTACTAGTGCTTCTTCATCCTCAAACAGAAAGAAAAAAAAGAGCTATTTTTAGCTCTTAATATATTTTGTTGACAAAGACATTGTAACATTAAGCAGTTCTAATGGCTTAGTGGTCTGGAACTGAGCTTTGAAATACTCTATACAGCCTTTTTAAGTCTGCATGCTGATGGACTGACACAGGAATTAAACGGGGGACGGGGGGGGTGAGGTGAAAAGGGAAAAGGAACCAAAGGTGGTCTCTGAATTATAGTTCGATTTTTTCACTCTGACGTAAAAACCAGTTCATTCATATGAGATAGAGCTTTTAAAAGAGCTGGGATTAAGCTGGTATTGTGGGAGTCTAAAGAAATACAGCTGACTGTGTTTTCTGGTTTGGGGGTTTTTTTGGTTTCTTTTTGGTTTTGGTTTTTTTTTTTTTGTTTTGGTTGGTTTTTTTTCACATAATGTAAAGTACTTCGTTCACAAAATATCAAAGCTGTATTCCCTAGCAGGAAATACAAAACCCTGGTAGTATTTGCATAAATATGAAAATTTTAAATACAGTGTAAAACTCAAAACACCTCTTTGCTTTTGCCTAGGATAAATCCAGCTTTTTAGTCAGTATGAGTTTTTACTGATTTTTTTATTGGCTACAGGAATAGTTTTAAATGATGCAAGGCAAGTTCATTTTAATATTTACCTCATTATGCTCTACAAATATTTCACTCCACTATTCCTTGTTCTGAAGGACAATCATAGCATGTCCTAACATTTACCCAAAATGGTCAAGAAAAGCAAAGATTGGTTTGAGCTTATTTTTAACTGTTAATTTTGCTGAGTAATAACAGAAGCTGGTATAACAATACTGCTTCAGAGATGACAGATCCTTTTAATGGTATTTGTTTACTGGCTTTACCTATTATATGCCAATAAAGTTCATTGGCATTGTTCAGTTTTAAAGAGTTCCTGATCCTAGGGAAAATGGAAATAGGCAGGCACAAGAACTGGATCATTTGCTTAAATATTTAGATTAAAAAAATAATTAAAACAGAGAGGATTGGATGTTATTTAGGGTTTCTTTCATGCCAATAATAACTCAAAATCCAAACCATGTCAGTTAAAAGTACTTTTAAAATAAAATGTGTTTTTACAGCTTACTCATTCTCATCACCTGCATGCAGATCCAGAGCAAGGCCTATCATTCAAGGTCCAGAGTAAGGCACTTGAAATTGGCTCTCATTGGATCTCAGCAATATGTAGCCTTGAGCTTGCCCAGTAAAAGAGTTGAGCTTTACTTTTTTCTGCTGTAAACTAGCTTTTAGTCAAAAACATTTATTCAAAACAGAATCTAAACACCTCTTTCCTTTGATCTGAGAATATAGCACAAGATACTTGCTTGTTCTTTATTTTTCCTGAAACATTCTCTTGCAACAGTCAGTCAGGTTTCTGTGGAAGCTGGACAAGTCCAGCCATTCCTCTGAATCCGACAAACACTTGACAAAGAAGTTTACTTTCTTCGTTGCTGAACTGTTTACTTGTTTGGGAGTGCAGAGAACAGTGTGTCACCTGAAGAAATGGTGGCCAACAACTGATTTCTTCCATTAGACCAATTTCGAAACCGGGGGAAGATACCACCTTAAGACTTGGGGGGATGTGGAAGCTGCAACATGTGCCTCTCAGCAAAAATTCATCTGCTCCTTTACTACAGCATTCACACAACTGCAAAGCAATCCTGTGACCTGTTGCCTAACTTTTCACTCATCATCTGATAAACCTTTTATAGGAAGAGAAATAAAATATAAATTACTTTTGAAAGAGCCATTAGTGACCGAACACTATTACAGCATGTTCAAAAAAAGTACCATTTCCAGACAGTTTTGAGAAGCAAGTGCAATGCTTTTGGGAGGGATGATGCTTATTATGGGGAAAAAAATGCAAAACTGTGTAAATTCAAACAGGATGGGAAACAGTGTGACATCCAAGCACAATCGTTATGGCGACTACACAGTGAGAAGGCAGTTGTAAGGTGTGCACCCAGGGCCCTGTACTGTCACTGCTGCTCACAGCTTGGATTGCTTTACCCCTCAAAGCAGCTGACTGGAACAGCTGCAGGTATTTGTGCAATTTGGTGCCATTCAGGAGTAGCAAGGAAGCTGACTAGAACCCCTAAGTGGGTAACAAGTACGCATGTGTTCCTGTTAAGATCAGATGGTTTGCTCTGCCTACATAAATTTCCATTCCCTCAATCCTGTTACCATAGCAAAGTGATACATTTGATCACAATTTGCAATAGTCTTAGGGTTTATCATTATGTCCCTTTTTAAAAATCTGATTGATTTTATTCCCAGGAATGCCTCACCCCACAAAAAGTCTCTAAGTAAATGGGCATGCTATATTTAGAATGAAACACAAACCTCAACCAAAGAAATGCAAGCCTGGCTACTTCATTAAAACTTATCTTCACGTAATTTAAATTAGCAATGCAATATACAAATGCTGATACCACCTCTTCTCTGCTTTACAGTGCTTTAGCATTAAGAGGAGCTTAATTAATTAGGTTCAGCAATTGGAAAGACAGGATATGCACAGGAATCAGGATCCAGTGATCTGTTATTGCATTTAATTACCTTGTGTATTCTGAGACTTTGCAGGGTTTCTTTCCCAGAGAGAAAGAACGGACCTCGGAGCCATGGTCCAACTTTCTCTTCATCTGCAAGGTGAGGGAAAAAGAGTAACAACATGGATTTAGTCACATGACCAACCTTACTTATGTGTACTTCTGCAAAATTAATACATTTTTACCTTCTACTTTAATATAAGATTTCAACAAAGTTGGTACTCACAAAATTATTTAAAGCAACATTTTAGTTTCTAGAGTCAACAAAATTTAATACGTATGCTATAGGGTGCATGTATATATTATTGTTGGTTTAGGGTCCAGAATCTATTGTAGTTATAGTCTTTTAATTTCTAACTTTCAAATGTGAAAAAGTGTGCAGAACCATGTTAGTTTATTTACCAAACTCTTCTCTCTAGTCTCTTGAGAGAGGAGGGAAAGAACTAAATCAAAGCCCTTGATGCTTTGTGTTCAGGTTCATTGCTAAGTCTCTCATGGAAATGGTTAAATTTTGGGTAGCCTGTCTGCATTATAAACAATATTTAATTTTGGGGCCTAAAAAAAAAATTAAAAAAATTGACTGTATCTTTTCTTTTATATATAATTTTAAAGTTGTACATTGAAAATATTTATAAAACTGCAGTAAAACTGACTGACAGATTAACTGGTATTTTTTCAAGAAGGGTAAGGATGAAAAACGCTACACCCCAGTCTTGAATGTCACCCGCAATTAGATACGATCAAAACCAAATAATGAGCAGGGTAGCTGCTAAAAGGGGAAGCCAGACTACAAACATTACCAAAGAGATGGAAACCAGTGAAAGCCACATTTATCCAGGCAGACAAATAAAGATTACTTTCTACATATTTGGGTAATCTTTAACCACAGGCTTCTGGACTCAATGAGACATACATATGCCAAATGAAACTTCTGAGTTTTTCTTGGGTTGCTTTTTTTTTTTTTAAAGAATGTGATACACCAAAGCAGCTAAGCCAGCTGAAGAATGCTTACTGCTGTTCACAACTGTGGGCTGCAAAACACAGAAACTACTTGTATTACAATTCAGACTTTAGTATAACCATTTACTTCCTTTTTTCACAATTTCACGTTTAAGATACAGTTTAAAAGTTGCCCTCTTTATTACACAACTGATTTGATCTTTTTAAATGTTTTAAGATAGTTACTTAACCATTTACTGTATCAGCCTACCTACATAAAACAGAACACCCAAACCCCAACAGGATTCTCTAAAGCTTAGAGTCCATATGGTTTTCTTATGATTTTGGTTTTTACAGTTTCAAAATACCTTTATGGCTTTACCTAAAAACAGTCACTGAAGATCTTGTGTTCAGCTTCATCAGTGATTATAAAGGAAAGCAAACTAAGGTTACCTAGTCTCATTTTTACAGTAACAGTTACGACGCAACCAGAAGAGCCTGCCTTGTAGCTGTGTTTTTCTGACCATGCTTCACATGGGACACTCCACAGCATTTCAACACACATGTATTTAGCCAGAACTGCCCTGCATGCTGCCGAACCACCAACCTCACCCTTGCTGCTTCCCCATAACCCAGAACGAGCAGCTCCCAGTGACTCCCCCAAGAAAACCAGTTGTAAGCATCGCTGAAAATTAATGGATACCATCTTTTATCTCTGTGCTAGATGGGTGAGCCATCAAAATTATTAGAAGCATAAATAAGATGTTTCAGCACAAATTTCAGTATTTGATGATAAGACTTTTCAGGAAGGATTTTTCTTGTTCAAGGAAAATTTTTATTTCCAGCTTGCCTGAGAGGTTATCATCATCATATTCCTCTTCTGCTTCTCATAAGACAGAGATGCAGTTTTCCAAAAGCACACCTGAGCTCTGGTGATTTACTCTTTTGCATTGGCAAAGAAAATAATATGCATTATGTTGCCTAATAATGATTCCACCTGTTTCTTTTGGTTGGGTTTTTTTTGCAGGTATTTTAGGCAACTTTCATCTGGGGTCCACCACACAATCCTTCAGCATCTCAAAAGGTGCTAAGTCAAAAATGCCGTTTATCATACGAAGAAGATAAAACTTTCTCTACAGCAGAGAGGTCTAGTGACAAGATTCAGACACCAGGAAGATTTCTGTGTAACCAAAAAACACACAAACCGTCGAGCGAACATCCCTCTAAACATTTAATCTGTCGCTAGGAAAACACAACTCCTTCAGACAACATTAATTTCCCGATATAACCGAGATTGCAGTACACTGAAAAATCATGGTAATAGTAATAACATAAATACACGAAGGGGCAGCAAACTGCATTCCGCATCCCCGCCCGCCACCCAGCGCTGGCAGCGCTCCCCGGCAGCGCTCTGACTGCAGCCGCGGCCAGGCGGCAGCCCCCGCCGGCACGTCCCCGCCCGCGCACCGCCGCC
>VXAU01005997.1:407408-425656 GCA_013399695.1 Formicarius rufipectus
CGTCCCTCGCTCCCCGCCCGCCTCCGCAGCGGCGGCGCGGCACTGCGGGATGCGCGGCCGGGAGGGACTCACGGGCCCCGCCGGCGGGAAAACGCCCCCACGCCGGGGAAAGGGCGAAAATTGGAAAGAAAAAAAAAAAGAAAGAAAAAAAAGAAACAGAAGGGGAAAAAAAGAAGAAAAAAGAAAAAAAAAAAAGGAGAAAAGGCAGCGCCGCGTAGGTTGGGGCTATTTCCCTCTGCTCTTCCTCCTCACCGCCTCCGAGGCAGGGGCTGCCCCCCACCAGCCCCCGCTCTGTTCCCCCAGTGCCACACGCTCCACGGTTTTCCAAGTGGGAGCAAAATAAGCTCGTTCCCACTAATTATAATTATACTGTCGCCCTCAGCGGGCCTGGCTGGACTCCTCCATGACTGCATTCCGTGGACAGACGCAAATTAGTCCGTCCAAAGTGCGCGTAATTTTAGAATAATTTGAAATGCACTACAGTTTTGCCAGAGAAAAAGACGCTGAAATACCCTCTATTGGTTAAACAATAGAATAAAAGGGGTTTGAAGATTTGGGAGTTGAAAGACCCGAATCCAAGAATTATGTAATATTCATTAAAATACTAATTTCACAGCAGAGCGGCGGCGATGCTGTCAGAAGCAGGCGCGGGTCCGGGGTTTCCCCAGCAGGGAGGCAGGCAGCCTTCCCCGCGCACCTGGAACAGCCTGGGCGCGCACACGCTCCCCTCTCCCGATCAAGACAGCCCTTGGGCGGCACCAAGCCATCTTAGATCGGGTTCTCACCTAGACTTCAGTGAAAGCAAAAGGAAAGCCCTGCGTAATTACTTGCTAAAGAACGCTCCTTTTTTGGTGATTTTCTACTCTGGTGCACATCAACAAATCTCTCCAATTCATCCTTACGGTTCGACTCAAGGGCACTGAAGTTCCTGACATATGGCTGGGCTCTCAGACAAATACCTGCAACCAGCACAGCAGCTAGGCAGCTTGGTTTTTTAGCTTCCATAAAGACAACTGAGAGTCTCATCTTCGGCAGTTTTTTTTTGTTGTGTCCCGTGTGTCCCCCCCCCCGCCCCGCAAAGTTTTCTGCCCAAGTTCAGAGCAGAGAGTACACTGAACATGACCTGAAGCCCCAGCATTCCCCTGAAATTTTCCCCAGGTGCTGTAGAATTGGAGATGCTCAGCAGCCCTCCAGACCGATGCACTCAAACAGGAGCAAACAGTAGTCAGTTCCTGCTGACCTGAGGGGAAACCATCTTTTTCTTTCCCACCCAAAGCAGTACATGTAAGGTTCTACCTTTGGAGTGGAAGTACTTTCTGTAAAACCCATTAGCTTCCTCATTAGTACTTTGAAAAAAATCGTATGTATTATTACTTTGTAATAGCTAGGTGTGACAGGTGTTAGCACGCAGAGATAAGGCAAAGTCACTACCTCCATAGCACATAAGATGCTTCCTCTTTGTTTTTATGTATATCCCATCCAGCAGAGTCCTCACAGTCTCAGTGAAAATGGTTCTGCCCATCAAATCATGGCATTTATGCCATTATCCATTAAACTGCAGTGCTGTATATTTTATGAGAACAAAATGGTCCTGAGTTGACTTCATACCTTAGATATGAACAGAGCTGTACATATCCCAGGAGACTACTACTGTCTTCCTTTGCTGGCACATCAGATGCAAAGGGGAAGGAAAAAACCCCCATAGGCTGCATATACACATTAAACAATCAGAGGAAGCAAATTAATACCCAAATCATCAGAGTATGAAAGAATTTGAACATTGCTGCTGTGAGGATTTAGAAGTACTTTATACATGTGCATGTGTAATACCCTATGATGCTTGCAGCTATCTCTGCCCCTTCTCCCATCAGTGAGTGCACTGGATGGCTACTCCTCCTTCAGCATCACAGAGGGAACAGGCAGGAAATCCTCAGGGATCAGCCTCTTCCTCAGTCCAAAGGCAACTGTAATCTGACAGCATGGCTAGATTTATCTTTTGAACAAAATGTGCTTTGGAATTAAGCAGTCAATGAGTTGAATAATAATTAGAAATTACTATTTTCCTCTCTTTTGGAGTACTGCTATTGCAGATTACTTCTCTTTTGATAATGATTGGCAGATATTCTCTCATGGTAAAAAAACACTGACTTAACCGCTAATCTCTTTGCCACAGTCAGGACCCATGTAATAACCCAGCAATCATTTGCAAGTGGTAGAAAACTCAGTATGTCAGATATTTAGTCTGCTCAAAAGATTTGATATTTTTCCTGATTTTAGATACAGATACCACAGACAGATTTTGACACTTAAACAGTGACCATCTTCCATCAGCAGTCTACCGTTCTCAGAGCAAAAAAAAAAAACCAAAAATTGCACATGGATATGGCTCTGGCTCTCACCTACTTAGTGTTTTTACCCTATAGTGGTCCCACTTTTGATTGTCTACAAATAAAGAAACATTCCCTCTACCTCAAATTAAATTTGATAATGTCTGGGTAGTTGCATGATTACTTCAGTTGAGTGTCTGCTCTTCCCTCAAATGCCTAACAGCCTGGGCTCTCTCTGGTTGATGGAGAGGAACACACTTCACCAGAGGCTATAGGCACCTACTCTAAATTCCTGTCTAGAAAGGACTTTGTCTCTCTCCCTTGACTTTCAGAACCACCCTGTGCTCAGACAAATTTAGTGTCATGAATGCCCCACACTCTCCCATGTAATAAATTAATTAAAGCTTTGCAAAAGTAGTGTGGAACTGCCCAGCCCTGGAGACTGAGCTGCACTGCAGATCGCACAGCTTCACTCTGCACCTACTGGGAAAAATCAAAAGTTGCCATGTCTGTTTCCCTATTTGGTGTATATTCAACTTCAAAAGTTGGTCTTATTTTTGTTTAAGCTGAAGATAATTTTTCAAGTTCGTAAAGCCACAAGCAGCATACAATTAATGACATTGATAAAAATGTCTACACCAAAATTACATAGTTTTCAGTGGACACAAGTCCAATCTTATTTGCCGTCAGTACTGCCAACTCTTAATTAAAAAAAATTCACAGCATCCAATTCTTTTCCTGTTGGCAACATTTCTAGCACCTTTACCAGTTTGTCATGTGGCATGCTGTAATTAAGACCGTCTATTACTTCTAATGAAAGACTAGAATGAATTACAGAAATCACCCACAGAGCTATATAATCCCCAGAAGAACGGAGATTACAGTGCAACAGACCAAAGAAACAACATTTTTTGTTGGTTTTTCTTTTTTTTTTTCTTTTTTTTTTTTTTTTTCAGTTGGAGAAACATTTTTAGTGGAGAGACCACAGGATGGTCTGGCTGTGGTAATGGCCAGTCAGCAATTTTGGAAAAACACTGGTGCTTCAACCATGGAATGCAAAAACCGTAATTGTCATTTCACATATACATATGTGTGTTGGGAGCAATACGGTTTGGTATCTCCATTAATATTGGTAAGTGCATCAGTCAAGAGTGTGCCAGAAGGGATTCTGTATACTCTGCACATTTAGCAGACTGACTCCTTTAGAAATACTTCAGAGGGATTGCATTTTTTTTTTCTTTTCTATCCAGGAAACTAAACATCGTAATCCGGTGGGGCGAGATCCTTAGTTGTGCACGATTTACCCAGGACACAAGAAAGATAACCAGGAAGAACTGTCATGCTTAGTTGTTTTTCCCTTTCTAAAGTTTGGACCCACTTAGGTTTTAAACACTCTCCTTCTGCTTGGTAATCTAGTTTGGGCAGCTGCAGCAGCCAGCACTTTGTCTTCTACATTCAATCTATCCATCCAACTACATACCTCATTTAATTTGCCAAATGCTCCCATTCAGGCAAGAATCTGGCCCCACAGAGAGGTACTTCTGCCATCTGCTTTAGACATTTAACTACAGCTTAGCTTAGCACACCTACATTTAAAAGCCTAAGTTCCCATTCAGTCAATGAGAAAGGCACATTTTAGAGTGCAGTATGTATAAGGTCTCAGAAAAGGAGAAAAAAATCTAGTATGACAGCAAGCATTAAACATGTTCCAAAGTAATTCAGGATGGGCTTTTCCTCTACAAAAGAGCACTGTATTATTGTCCGACCTTTTTTAACTATTATGAAATCAAACACTGGGAAATCCCATAGTCTTGTGGTTTCTCCAAGTTCACCTTGGGCTAGGCAGTGGCCTTAGAGGCTGCTGTTAATTTGAGATTTATTAGTATGCATCCAAGTTGCTGAGCTGAAGCTATTTTATGGGTAAATTCCAAATCTATGGGCAGGGCAAAACAAAGTTTTATGACCCTGACCAATTAAGGAAAACTGGTATACGGATAACAAAGTTCAAGGGTACACTGTACGATGCAGCTTATCACACAGATGTAACCATCTGTTTGTGTAGAATATACCATTAGTATTGATGCAGGAGAACAGACTTGAAGAAATGAATTTAAGTGCACCAGTTTGTGACCAACAGCTGCTGCATTCCAACTAGGAGGTAAGAAAAAGAGCAACTTGGCTCCTTGGAAGCAGTTTAGAGAGGAATTTCTGCTCAATTTACTTATAATGCCTGCAGCAGACTTAGAAAGGTCCACTCCAGCATGTTTGCCTCAACACACTCACAGGAAGAAATTTATTCTTATGATCTTGTGTAGTTCAAGTGCAGCATAAGGAATTCTGGACACTGCAATGTGCACTGATCAGTAGCTTACTGGTAAATGACACATTTTTGTAGTATTGGTGAACTAAAGGTTAGGGATGAGGTAGCGCAAACAACAGGAACTCTGTTATGAGAGGAAGGACATACAGAGGCACTACAGTAAGTTGTGTGAAGTCTTCCAAAGCTTATTTAAATGGAATGGAGAATACTTATTACAAAGTATGATAGGTAATACTGAACTGTTTACTAACGGTATAATGTTTCTTGGCAAAGCATTTTCAAGACTGTTTTCAAAATGAAATTCTCCACACATTATTATCCTTGATTTCCATGCAAAGTAAGGTACTGTATTCAAACAAAATTGTAAAAAGAATTCAAATTTTGTTTTGGCAGGGAAGGAAATAGCATCAGTAGCAACTGAAAAATCAGATTAACATTTATTTATAAATCCTGATCTTATCAGAATAGTATGAACTTTGATTACAAATACCATTTTAAAGGTATATATCTGCAGCAGAGACTTCTCATAAACAACTTTCAACATTCGCATTTAAAAAAAATCTTGAGTTCTAAATACATTGTGAAAGAATATAAAAGGTGTGCCAGTTAATGGCTGCAAGAAATAGTTTTGAAAAGGATTTAAACATGAAGTGTATATAACACACTTCAGCATTGGATATTTATAATAAGCTTCAATTTATGTTTTAAGTGGAGGGAGATTTCACAGACAGGCTAAATGTAATACACATCACCGTGTCTCCATCAGAGCAGAACTCCCCTCTGAAGGTCACACAACGTGTCCTCTTTGTTGGTTCCTTGTAGTTGGGCGCAGAACTTGCAACATATGCTTCACTGCTTAGGCTATTTTAAAGGAGTGTAGCCAAAGCTGTCACATGCCCATTTATGAAGGCAACAGTTCCATGTGGTGTGTCTCGGTGGCAACACCAGCTTAAAGATGTCCCAGTCTCACCTGCTCATTCCTGTCCCCAAATTGCTCTTGCCCTTATTTCTGCAGGAACAAACATTTGTAGAAATACTCTGTGAACCAGATTCATTAACTAATGCAGGGCAGGAAGAGATGGGTTTAAGTTTTTACCCTTGAGTTTTCTTTTTAAGTCTTTTAGAACTAGTTTCTGTTTTAATTTTTCACCATGCCTTCATAAACAACTGAGCCAGCAGAAGCAAATGAGCTATTCACAGGCAGGACAGATTCCTTGAGCCAGGTAAACCTCTGAGAAAAAGGTATGAGGAACTGCAACCTGAGTGTCCCATGCAGAGAGCATAAGCCTATTATTTACACCTTGAAGCATCACTCTGTCAGCTATAGTTTGATGTGCATTTAAGCCAGCACAGCCATTGGGAAGAAAAAAGAGAAAAAAAAAATAAAAGGCAAAGGGAAGGAAAAAAAAAAAAAAAGGCGCAGTCCCCGTACCAGAGGACCCATGGGGTGCCCTTGGCCATTCATTTCTGTTCTTGCATCATCTTCTCAGGTGTGCCACCACAGCCTTTGTTGCATGGCTCTGTAGTTAACCATGGTGGCAACTGACCTCGGGACACTTTTTGCTGGGCCATTATTCAGCCAGATCAGATTCCCCCTCTCCCTCCCTGCACAGCCACATGTCTGTGCCAGCATAGCAAGAGGTACAGCCTGCTCTCTCCTTTTTGACCTCCCCAAGCCCCTAGAAGAGCTACCTTGAACACTTGCCAAAACTACAACCAAACTACAGCCTTAGGTGAAAAGGCAAGGAACTGCAAGGTTTAGGCTTTGTCCTCCCAACCCAGAGGAGTGTATACTAAAGCAACTTACTTGCATTGGAAAATACACTTTAGTCTTTGACAAATGGAAATGGACACTCAAAGATTTACCATAAAACAAGCACAAGAAGGTGAACCACAGGAGGGGGGGTATAACGTCAACCTTCCTTAAACATGCCATGTTATAACTCCAGGGATCTTGTCTCATTAGAACTGGATGTTATTTCACTGGGAAAAAAACCAAAAATCACAACAAGACAAAAAGCAAACAACAATCCAAAACCAAACAAACCCACAACATTTTTCTTTCCAAAGCATTTTCTTGGTAAAGATAAATGAAAATATCAGTGGAGGTAGGCTTCACATTGCTTTTAATTCCCTGTGACAGTAACCACATGTAAGTTTCTTACATAGAAACACTGTACAGTTTGTTTTAAAACCAGCAATATTATCATGTAATACACATTTTTCATAGTGCATATTTATAAGGAACAGAGTTAAGGTTGATAATGCAACCTGCACTTTCATGTACTTAACTGCTTTCTATGCAACAGGAACATGTTGAGTTGCTTTTTTTGTGTTTTGTTTCTACACTCTATTGTTAGAGTATTCATTTTTCAAAGGAAGAAGATATTACATATAACACATCTTGCAAAACATTCACTAATGGCAGCAGATCTTCATAAGAACTGCGTCTCCGTTCATTGTGCTCCTATTAAAGTTAACTGTAATCTATTTATTATATCATTAAACTCAATATATTGTAAGATGAATTCTATTTATAGATGCAGTAATAGCTGTGCTAATCACTCAAGTTCACACGGGCTGTGCTTCTGAGCCACGGCAGCAGTTCCTTCAGAGACCAAAGTACATTCCTGAATTTCTCGAAGAGATGACCTTGCATGCTACATACTGCTTCAGCCCAAGTGGCCCCACAGAACAGCCCCCCTGACCACTGGCTCCTGTGCTTGCACTGTGGAGGAAGCTGGCACCACACATCCCATCCACACTTCTCCCCTGGCCCACTCTTCTCCCAGATATCCTTACACACCACTGAAGCCAAGGGCAGTGGCTGCCATGCCACCAGGCCAGGCACCACCTGGGCACAGGGTATTCAGCTGGGACAATATAAAGATAGCAGTCCCTGCCTGGGCTCCATTTTCAATAATTTTATCTGATATTCCTATCACAGTAATTTCAGATTCTGCATGTGATTCAGTCCATAAAGTTAGAAAACCATGCAATAGAGACTGTTCTTAGGCACACAAAGCACAGACCGTTCTTGCTAATCAACAGGTGACAACCCCAATACAAAAAAACCCCAAAACGTTACCCTAATAGGGTTCAGCTCCTTTTTTCAAAATTTCAACCACAGAGCAGAGTTAGTTTTGTTTATATTGACAAGAATGTTTCCAAATTGGAGAAGCATGCATTTCTGCCTTTGAACACCAATGCTCAGTGTTTTCACTCAAATATAAGCATGTTGGGAAATCACCTTTGTACAGAAAAAGAAATGTCTGCTTGGACTTGGAAGGCTTTCCAAAAGTGTCCTTTGCACTGAATACAAATAGAGCACTGCTACTACTGCCTGTTTTCCATTAAGTTTTCCTTTCTTTTTTTTTTTTTTCCCCCCCCTCCTTTGGAGATAGCTTAATTTTAACTGTCAAGAGAAGTGCTTATTTATCTGGCATAATCTCTAAAAATTTATTTACAAAATAGCTTGTCCTTCATTTGTGGTACATGAGAGTGATAAGGGGCTAGTGGTGAGCCTTTAGGCTACAGACAGAAGAATTCCTGGAATCACAGATTATACCAGAAGGATTTAAGAAGAACTTGAAGAAAAAAACTATTAAAAATGTCAAATCTCTTTTCCTACCTGTCTTACCTGAAAAGAGTATAAAGATTGCAAAACCAAACATCCAAAGGAATTTGAAATGACAGGAATAAGATGGTTTTACTCCTAAAAAGCCACTTACCAAGACAGCCCTGTGCATGGTACATACTAAGACAGATTCTGTGGAAAAACATAGTGTCTGAAGTTGTAATTTATGATACACCGTTACCCACTTGAGCACATGCAGTTTACCAAAGCAAACTTTCAAATGTTTTAAGCACGGCACCCTGGCATCCATTTTATAACATCAAGGGAATTCACCCCATCATCTGGCAATACACTGACTCTCCCTGTTTGGCATGCCAGTGGCATGAAACAGCCTGAGCCCCATGGGATACCCCACCACTGCGGGTAACCAGTGCTGAGGAATACAGCAGACTGCCACCCTTGGTGCAAAAGTACGTGAGGAAGATAAAGCATCATGTGCCAGTAAATTGCAGGGCAGTCTGCTGGTAACAGAACTACAGAACGCTTGAATTCCAGCTTTGGAGAAGAGCTTGTTCTGTTGCATGTATGTCAATCTCCTGGGCTCTCCCTCATTTCTCTATAATTACCAGCCCCAAGGTCCTCCATACTCTAGCTCTCTGCCCCCTGTATCAATCAGTAATTCCCCAGTAGTTTCCTCTCTCGTGCCCTCTCCACAGAATCTAACAGGACTAATTGTCCCACCTTATAATTCCTTCCCTTTCCCACCCCCACTGACCATATTTTCTCCCTCCATGGGATTTAGGAGAAGCATTTTTCTATAGTGTCAAAGCATCAACAAGGTAGGGGTATCTGGACTGCAGGACACAGAATCATGTAATTATATAAAGGCCTGGGTTAGAAGGGACATTCAAGATCATCTAGTTCTAGCCCCCCCGCCATGGGCAAGGATGCTCCCATAAGATCAGGTTCCTCAGGGCCCCATCCAACCCGGTCTTCAACAATTTCAGGGATGGGACAGGGCAGCCTGTTCCAGTGCCTCCCTACCCTTGGGCAGAGAATTTTTTCCTAACACCTAAACTAATTCTCTCCTCTTTCAGATGAAACTGTTTCCACTTGCTCTGTCACTATCTGCCTGTATAAAAAGTCACTCTCTACTAAAGCTCCCCTTAGGAACTGAAAGGCCACCATGAGGTCTCCAGGCTGAACAACCAGCTCACTCAGCCTGTCTTCACAGGAGGTGTTTCAGCACTCTGATGATCTTCATAGCCCTCCTCTGGAACTTCCCCCAACAAGCCCACATCTTTCTTGTGCTGAAGACCTCAGACCTGAACACAGTACTAGAGCTGGGGGTCTCACAAGGGCAGAGTAGAGGGGCAGAAGCATCTCCTTGGCACTGGCCAAACTTTTTTTGATGCAGCCCAGGATGCAGTTGGTCCTCTGGGCTGCAAGCACACACTGTTGCCTCACATCCAGCTTTTTATCCACCAGAACACCCATGTCATTTCCCGCAGAGCTGCCCTCAGTGAGTTGTTCTTCCAGTCTGTACTCATGTCTGGGATTGCCTGACCCAGGTGCAGCATCCTGCACTTGGACTTTATTGAACCTCAGAAGGTTTTCCTGGGCCCACCTCTCTGGCTTATCCAGCACCCTGTGGATGGCATCCTGTCCTTCTGTTATGTCAGCTGAGTTCACCAACTCTGGTTAGCTCCTGTGTACCTAAATTCAGTTTCCATAGGTATCTCAACCACCAATTCTTTAAACAGCTTAAAGTTCACTCTTCTGAGGTTCAGGGTTCTGACTTTGCCCTTTGCCAGGCCCATGTTCCTTGAGATCAGAAACTCAACAAGAGCATGGTCATTACAGCCTCGGCTGCCTCCAAAGAGCTTCTCTGCATCAGTGAGCACTAGGTCCAGTAATGCTTCTTCTTTGGTTGATTTGTCTAATATTTGTATCAGGAGGTTATCTAGAGGATATTTGGCTTCCCCCTGCACCCCTGCTTCCTGGCCACATCTGTAGAGCAGCTGGATGCAACCAGTATGGGGACAATCCAGTTCTGCCTGTGTTGCCCTTGGCTACAGAATGCTTGGTGAGTCCTGATGAAGGGCAGGAGCCAGTCTGGTCAGCATTCTGACCTGGTGGGACACAGACTGCTTGCAGTCCAGGGTGTCTCTGGTACATTTAAATGATCATTTTTCCATGAGGCAGTGATTATAATAAAGGAAAATCACCCATTATATCTGCTTGGTCCAGTTTCCTTTTCTCACCACAACCCATGCCTATGGTATAGTACAGAAAAAGGGATTTACTCCTTTTCCATGAAGCCTCATGATTTATTGCCATGACAACTCCCCCCTCTCCAGAGGCTTGGGGGAGCCATGTGAGCTGATTTCTCCTGAGTACATTCTTCCTGCAGTGGGGGATCGATGCCAAACCTTTACGTAGCAGAAAGGAATGCCAGGCATGTGGGGGTCACACCAGATGCTTTGAAGGCTTGCTAACCCACTGTCATTAACCTTATGCTATGCAATTTCATGTCAAAAGGGGTACAGGCAGAGCAAGCAGGCCAGCAAACCTGCCCCCTCTAAACAAACTCTTCCCTGAACAGGTGCTTCCAGTCTAGAAACCAACACAGCACTCTCACCTGCCTCTAAAAGAAAAATAGCACTGCATAATTTAGGGTAACTAGTCCCTCATACAAACAAGAGGGATGTGAATTGCTACTAATTTTTTTTTTTTCCTTTTACACTGAATCTAGCTTTATTGAGGTAAGATGACAGATAGATGCCTCTAATACATTTGAGCCCAGCACAGCTTTTTTATAACCCTGATGTTTCATAGAATGTGAGAAGTATGAAATAAGGTGACACATTTCATAGTATTTCAGAGATATTTTTAAACAGTGCTACCCATATGAAACCTAAGAACTACAGCATAAAAATGGACCATACCTGTCCACTTTTGTGTCTAACCTTCTCTTGGGAAAGCATTTTGTTTAGTAAAAGCTTATGTTCCCTTTATCAAGCTATAATATTCATACTTGGATTAAAAAAAAACAAGCAACAAACCAGCAAGTCAAAACTCCCTGTTTCTACCCTCAATGAAAACTGCATATTGCAACCTTTACCTAACCTCAGACATTGCATATTTAACAATTTCTCCAAAACTTCTGTCAACTTCCCAGTTCAGTGTGATGCAACTGATGCACTCCCTAAACCAATGCATTCACTGTGGGTTATGCAGTTATGTAAATTCCTGGGGTTTGAAACTTACAATTTATGTATTTATAGGCAGGATAGAGTAAATTGGAGATTCCCAAAATTTTTGGCTTGCTGTTTCATTCGTTACCACAAAATTAGATGGTAACCATGCTTTTAAAGTTTGCAACTTTATGGAGACTCAGTATTTCACAAATCCAATTATTAAAGGAAACACAGGCTATCTAAAGTTACTGATTTACCAATAAAATGCTACAAAGCAAAATGTCTAGGAATAGTCCAAGCCACTATGTGGCTTGGTTGTACAGGGAAGTATTTCAAACTATTTTAAAATTATAGAAAAAAAAATGCAAAATATTGCAAACTACTATTTGAAATTAGTACGTGAGAAGAGGGGTTTAAGATGCTGTAATAAAGCCTGTGCAAAAATACGTCCTAGTTCCTATTCCTTCTATTTTGCTGAAAGCAACTGCTAAATCTTGTTATTAGCTACAGTATTGCTTAAGTGATGCCAGCAATGTTCTGACAAATCTCTAGGGATTTTTTTTGCCCACTTTTCTTTTATTATCATATTTCATCTCTAATATTCAATCAGTGCCAAACTGGTTTATGTATGCCAATCTTTCTCACAGAAATGGAAAAAGAAATCTTGCTGTATGTCATAGGCCTGCTGATGAGACATGGAGAGACTGAATGGAAGTGGGAAAGGGAAGTGGGAGGCAGGAGTATGAGAGTACCAGTCTGCAGTCTGGTATTTAGCACAACTCTAATTTTTTTGATCAGAAAGTTGGCAAAAAATCAAAGCGCAGACTACCATTAGTTAGGTTCCTTGTAATTTAACCTTCAACACAATCTTCACACATCGTGTGGTCTCTTCCCTTTAGTCTAATTTCATATGCAGAACAAACTTGTGCCTTGAAAACTGGCCAGATCTGAATAATCCCCATTTTACTACCTACCTCCAACAAAACGTGCTACAAGTCACTGACCAGATCATTCGCTTATGAACCTAAATTTAAATCTCTATGCAGTTATTTAAACACAGCCCCAGTTGTTAGCTGAATTTCCCCACTGGGACAAAACCGCAAAATGTTCACTTTTGTCCCTTGTAAAATCATAGACAATGTTTAGGAATATTTGATTATAAAGAAAATTCTGGTAAGAACTCATTTACTGCTTGTGTAAATATAGTTCCTCATTAAAATTTGATAACAACAGTCTTAATGGAATACTACAACCTCATTCATGCTTTTGAAAAAAGCAATTTACATTGGCATGAACACAGTTTAAATACACTTTTTCCCAGCTAACTGTTGACAGCTTTTTCATGGCCTGCAGGGACAGGTATGACTCATGCCTGTTCTTCAAAAACTTTTTTAAAATGCAGATTTTTTTTTTTTTCCACTGGTCTATTGTGCTTTACAAGTAAACTCAAAGAGACTAAAATTAGAAGGCAGACCACTATCCACCAGAGGGATTAGAAACTGCTAGGCTATGCTGATTCCAAAAGCTGGATTGGTTGTCCCATACGAGAGACTCTATTTCAGTTCCTACTAGATTTCTGGCCAACTTCATCCAAAGTCTCTCCTGGTTACAAATTACTTGAAATCCCTGTGTTTTTGAACAGTGGGTGGTCTCTGGATGCAGATGCCATACTGCACTGAGCAACCCTCACTCTCTGGCATGGAAGACTGAAAAAATTGAAGGTGTTCACGCTAAGGAAGTCTGCATGAGAACACTACCTGGTCACAAGTCATCTGGAAAAGGTTTGGGTTTTTTTAAAACAATGGCAGCAAGTCTTATCATGTGCCTTATGAAAAATATGCTAATATTTATTGACTTTAACACAAAGTTTAGTAGACAGCTAATTTAAGAAGGAATCCAACAGTCTCAAGTTTAGACTGAGCAATCAACCTGCCAAGGAAAATACAGCAGAAGCTACTAACCTTTCCTGTAACTCAGGCATTTTAGGTGGTGCAGACTACTGGGTTAAAAGCTAAAACAATCAGATACATTTCAACTTAAGATAGGGATGTCAGCCTCCTTATCAGTGCAGTCCTTCAAAGAGCCCTCTGAAATGCTCTTCCTTTTAGGGAGACAAGACTCAAATCTGTGGCAAGATGTGTGGGCTACTCAGTTGTGGACAGCACACTAGGTACTCTCAGGGTAGTATCTTGTTAACCAGAAAACCTGAGTAGAATGTGCTTCTTTATGCAAAATACCTAGAGGAAAAAAATGTTAAGTACTTAATTTGCCATATCACAGAAGAAAGTTAAATGTGACTCAGCAGGTGTAGATACCACTAACTGGGATTCATTTGCTTTCCTGTTCATAATGGCTTGCTACATTACTATATTATGTTACTAGTTTAAGAATGACGGTTTTTGCTTTTACAGCAGGTAGACAGAGCTGGCTGTTTTTTTGTGGCACTCTGAAAATACCTAGAGAAACATGAGCAGTAAGCTGGATTATCTGTTCAGCACTACATGCTAAACATGGAAAAGAGGAAGACTCAGCCAGACCCTGCATTGATCTAAAGCACAGGTCAACAGTTCCAAGACACAGTAAATCCAATTCATTTCCCATTTCCAGTGGACATCTATTACAATCTAAAACTCATCTGCTTGGAAGAGGTGTGGTACTAGCACTGTTCTCTAAGCATAGGCAGTGCACACTGATGTTAAAAACACGGCTGTAGCAAAAGAAATCTTAACTCAGAATTAAAAAGAAAAAAAAGGTGAGAAAAACAATCATAATGTATCCTTCAGCCCCACAAAAACTATACTTATTTGCCGCAACAGAAAGTGGAACTCTTAACTTAAAAATTCAGGAGATGCGCAAATACGGGAACAGGGGTACCCAGCCTGAGGAGCAGTCATAAAGGCTGTGAGAACAACCAGCCAAATCCAATCCTCTCTATCTTTTGGAATCCTCTCTTTTATGTATCTGCAACTGGCAGTTAGTATTCAGGTAGTTTTATATCTACCTAAATATGCAAACAAGTAAGCAAAGTATCTTCATCTCCTGATGAGAGTTTATGCTCAAGGTTATGTCACACATACAAGAGATCCCGAGGAGTAGTTCACATAATCTTTTCTCGCTACTGAGGTACCATCAGACTTAGCACTTGATGAAACAGAACGTGTAACTGGTCTCCAAACAAAATCCCACCATGCACCCAGCTGGCTGATGGTGTCAAGTTTTTTGAGGGTTGTTTGACACTAGTCAGACAAAGGCTGCTGCAGGATCACCCAGCCAGGCTGTTGTCACATTGCTTACACTCTGACAAAAGTTTGAGCAGTAACATCTAGATCTGAACAAATCTGGTCCTGCCCAAAGAAAACCTCAGCCTGAGAGAAATTATCAACTGATTTCTTCCAGACAACACAAGAATTTCAGGAATGCAAATTAGCCACTTTAAGACCCTGACAGGTCTTTCTAAATCTTCTACCAGTTGGGGAAATGAAAAGATGGAAGAAAACAAAACCACAGTTCTCAGAAATACTCTGGAAGAACAGACAGCTTAAAAAAAATTTTCCAGTGCTCAGATGTTAAGCCTCCCTCCCTGCAGCATTAGTGTCTTCAAAATGCTTTTAAATGAAAGGGAAAAGAGGAGTAGCTTGAAGTAGTTTCCAAATAATACAATTATACTGCCTTTTATCTGTATAGATGCCAGCATGGAATTGCATTATTTCTTTCGGGGCCTTTGGGAATGAGGTGAGAATATTATCTCGATCTGCATTAAACCAGTAACTGAATTGAGTATATTTGCTTCTTCATGTTAAGCTAATTTCAAGGAGCTCCTAATACATTTGTTAGCTCTTTTAGGGAGTGATCTTGAAGGTGGAGAGGAAGAGAATAGATAGCTCAATGTGTATTGTAAGGGCTTGTCAAATAACATCAATATTCCTCATAATAAGATTGCCCTTTCAAAGTAAGAACTACTTAGATATATGGTAGAGACCCCAGCTCAGTGGGACCAAATGGAGTGAGAGGCTCACAGGTTGAGGGCTTAACTGACCTAGAGGTGAAACAGACCAAAAACTTGGCTAGGAATCAGACTGTATCTTCATATTGCCATTTCCACCTTTTAGTTGTAAAGAAACTCTGGGGCAATGGCTGGGAGCACCAAGTCTCCAGGTGCACACTCTCCACATTAATGCCTCTATACAGAGGACAGAACATGACTTTAGACTACATCAGCAGAAAACTGCAGTTGACAAGGAAATAAGTATTTCAGAAATAAATATTTCAGAAGAGGAAGATATTGTGATTTTACCAGGTCAAAGACCATCCTCAATTCTACAGGAAGATGACCACTATCAAACATTTTTTACATCAACAACTGTTCTAGATCAGAGATCTGTGTGTTCCAGAAACGTTCCTCATGCCTACTGCTATCTCCTCCCAATGAAATGCTCACACTCCTCTACAGATTTCACTCACTGTAAGACAGCTTACCTTTCATAAGCTTTTCTGAAACAAACGTGTCAAAAACAGCTCTTGACACAGCAAGCCATAGGCATATGCTCTTCTGCATATAGCTGTGCCAGAAGAGGTTACTCATCCCTTCTTAACAGATTTCAGCCAGTGAGCTAAACTGGATTATAAAACTATACAAACTAATGGATCTTTAGTAATAAAGGCACGTTTTCCCCCTTAAACAGGAAATTATGACAATGATGACATGAGCAGCATAAGTTGCAGATCTGAAACAGCAGAAGTCTGCTGGCAGGATGCATGACAAATACCTGCAAGTAGCCCAAAGGATGGCAGTTTATCCAGCCAACATAGCTGAGTTGGAAGATTACATGTTCACAGTACCAACTGGTCAGACTCACAGAAGCCAAAATACAGTGGATGCCCTACTGGTAGGATAAGTGATCTGAATTCACTTGGACCTCACAGTCCTGTCAGGGTTTGAACTGAGATCTTACAAACCCATATTACTGCTGCTTTAATTGTTAAAACCTCCTGAATCTAATACCTGCAAAGTAAATACTGGAAGTAAATTACTTAATCCAACATAAGACACCTGTAAGAAAATTCTTGTTTGTCATCCACTGTTGCAGTTACAGGACCTTCTCCTCTACTGGCAGTACCAGCTTATTCACACACAACTGTGTGATGTGACATGCCAAGTCATATATTCCGTAAGTACTTTCAATACATAGATATGCAGATAGCATTGCTAAAACACATTTCATTTATTCACTTCTAAAGATAAGTTAGTTGAGTAAATGAGTCGTTTTATTTTTTTCTTTTTTTAAAGGGGTCAGAGATGGTGTTTCTAGGGCTGCTACGTGAGACTTTGTGCAACATCTTAGCCCTGTGAAGGGAAAACTGTAGTAACCTACACACAGGATAGAAAAGGTCTGTTAAGAATTATATATTAGTAAATATGCATGGGATCAGCTTGCAGACAGCTAACAGCAGCTAGTTGCAGCGAACACTTGAATTCATGGTCCCTTGCTTATGAGACAGGTTATAGAGAAGCAGTGAGATACAGCAACACAAGGTTTAATAGTACTAGCTGATCAAATATAAACTTTTCAGAGACCTTGGATACGTGCTCTGAAGCCCACTCAACAATGATTCCCCTACTATGTGTCAGGATAACTAAATGAAATTGCACTTTCATTCTGCAGGCATAAAATGATATATCAGAAAAACAAGCTAGTAACTTTTTATTGATCTATTTTGGAGGTGGTTTTGGTTTTACTAAAAGAAAAGGTTTTCCAGTGAAATCAAAGTCATTCTGCCCAGACATTATCATAACATGCATTTCAACATCATAACCAATGACTTTTGTTAATGATGGTAAGTTCTCCAAACCATTAATGAAGTAGCTCCAATATCTCTGAAGCACACATTTCTTGCACCATCCTCCCCAGATTTTGTACAGCCACACCAATTCACATGACAATTTTATTACAGAGCCCCTGCGATGCCAGGAGAGCCTCCCTAAGACTGTGACTACCCTCCACGCTGACACAGCCCTGCAGCACCAGTATTAGCAGTGCCCACCGTGCCCCCGGCTTGCCTGTTGTGTGTCATTCACCCTCTCCTCCGCAGCCACCTGCGCCCACCTGCAAAGCAGCTCTTGTGCAAACAGCCTGACCTAATCTACTCCAATCAAACAAGCCAGGCTGGAAGAGCTTTACTATTTAAAATATCCGTTTCATTTTGACAAGCAACATTGCCAGGAGATTTAAGAGGACATTTCCCTTAAACAAAAAGGTTGTGCTAAGCTTACCTAGGCAAACAATCTGTAAGAATTCAATGCGTTTATCAGTGACAGCAATGGTGTAAACTAAGCTCCCGGATTTTGCAGGGACATGGCTGCAGAGCATTCGCATATTCATTCTACTGGTTGTGCTGTGCGAGCAGAGCACCCAGAAACAGCCTGACAAAATAATATCTTAAGCTGCTACAGCTTCTTAAGACTGAACTCTTTTGCCAACAAAAGTGCTCTTCGCTCACCTTAGCTGTAACCAAATTAAAGGTTTGGTGAGCTGAGAAACAGCAGGTAAAATTGGAACTTTTCAAGGCATAAGACCTTATGGCTACATCAGCAAAGCTATTACACAAGTGATCATCACTTCTATAAAAAGTACTCCAGCAGAAGCAACCATGCTCCCTTTTTCCTTTAGCCAGAAAAATCTCTAGATGCTGTCATGAAGGCATATTCATCATCCATGTGATTTCCCTCTAAGAGCATATGCTGCCACAGATGACCTCTGAACAGATAATGAAAAATAATATGGTAGGTTACACCTTAGACCATACTTTGCCAATAAAGATGCAAA
>VXAU01005997.1:426054-436615 GCA_013399695.1 Formicarius rufipectus
ACCCCCCCCAAAAGATAGTATAAATAATTTAAAACCTTCTCTAACTTCTGTTTCAATACCTCATTTCCCCCCCATCCCTTTAAAAAAAAAATCTGTTAATAAATAAACAGAATAGGCAATTCCTTTCACACCTATTTTAGCAAGGTCATAATAATAAACTATTTTTTAAAGTTGCAGCAGATGTGAGGTGAAAAGTTATTATTTACCCGAACGTAGTAGATTTATTAATCCTTTTATCAGTAAAAACATGTTTTTCTTTAAACATGGCACACTTTTCTTGAGATTATAAAGTTCTTTCTCTATGAACAATTTTCCTTCCATTTCAGCTGAGTTTTTTATGCAGAGATGTGTGCAAAAGGCAACTTCTACAAATATTTTTAGGTAAAATCATTCTGACACTAATTACAAAAGTAACTTTACAAAAGAAAGTGAGTTTTTTTTATAGTCAGAGTCCAGAATTTGATGCCAGTATTTAAAAAATATTGAAGAATTTTACCACAGAGAAATCTACCACAACATCCATCTCAGCTAATGGTCAGAGACAGCTAACTTTTCTGGTATGCTTGGAAAAGAAATCAAAAGAAAACAGTAGGAAAATATATCAGCTTTATCTTTGAGATTTGAAAGTAAAGAACTTCTATACATTTTGTTAACCTGTATCANGGTTCCACCTTAAACCATACTTTGCAAAAAAAAAAAAAAAAAAAAAAAAAAAAAAAAAAGCCCCAAACCCCCAAATCCCAAAAACTTTAACAAAGCCTAATCTATTTACAGAAGTTGAGGCCATCTACTAACTGACTTGAAGGGCACCTTTAAAGGCTGTATCTGCAAGCTCTTTAAGAAATCCACTCATGTAGAGAAATATGCAATATGAAAAAATCCTGGAAAGGAAAGTTCAAATATGCAAAAAAACCCAAACAAACACCNTACCCGAACGTAGTAGATTTATTAATCCTTTTATCAGTAAAAACATGTTTTTCTTTAAACATGGCACACTTTTCTTGAGATTATAAAGTTCTTTCTCTATGAACAATTTTCCTTCCATTTCAGCTGAGTTTTTTATGCAGAGATGTGTGCAAAAGGCAACTTCTACAAATATTTTTAGGTAAAATCATTCTGACACTAATTACAAAAGTAACTTTACAAAAGAAAGTGAGTTTTTTTTATAGTCAGAGTCCAGAATTTGATGCCAGTATTTAAAAAATATTGAAGAATTTTACCACAGAGAAATCTACCACAACATCCATCTCAGCTAATGGTCAGAGACAGCTAACTTTTCTGGTATGCTTGGAAAAGAAATCAAAAGAAAACAGTAGGAAAATATATCAGCTTTATCTTTGAGATTTGAAAGTAAAGAACTTCTATACATTTTGTTAACCTGTATCATATCAGAATTCAGCCATTATTATTTATGTTCTTTAAGAGTTCCAAAAACGAATGGGAACTTTACTCTCCGAACACCAAAAGCCATAAAGACAAGACACAAAGAACTAGGAATGTGATGGAGCAAGTAATGAGAGCGTAAATCTGAAGTTCAGTGCTTCTCTCCGTTATTTGTGCATGGTAATTTTCTGCAATTTTCTGCAGAGGCTTCTTTGAACAGAACACTGAAGAATGATTACATGTCCAAAGCTTAATATAATGTCAAAATCTACTGCTTCATTGTATCTGCAATTATGATGGATTCCTCCTACACATGGGATAGGAAAGGATATAATTTTATATTCATAGTGCTCCAAGCACAATGTTTTAAGCTGGGGCTTGATGCAAGTCAGTTATTTGCCAACCAGGCAGGTGTTATTAGAAACCCGCATTTTTGCTATTAAAAATACTACTTCAGATCTTGAATACACTTCTAGAGAATGAAGATTTTTAAACACCTAGTGGCTCTCATTGTGAAACAAAACCGATGGCCAATATGATACGTCACTGCAGGAACAGAAGACAGGAACAGAAGACAGCAGACTGGGTTCTTCTCCCCTGCAGCTTCAACTCTGCTTAAACTGAGACGGAAGGCCTCCCTTTTTGGGAATGAAGTTCCAAAATCTCTATCTTGGCTCAAAGCTTCTCCCTTTTATAGGGCCAAAGCTCACGCCACCAGACTCTGGGGCCTGTCCAATGCCAATGTAAAAAACAGCAATTGCCGACTGGGGTGGTCCTGCCTCCACCTCCTACCTCAGGTAGCGCTCTCAGTGCCAGACGCTAGATGGAAACCACAGACAAACCACATCTGCTGATCATTGGCACCCAAGCAACATTTGTCCTGCTCTACGGAACTCTCACCATGTGAGAGTTTCTACAGTCAATGTTATGTCCTAATCTTCAGGATGAAATTCCCTCACTTATTTTCCATAGTACAGACAACACCTTCTGACAAAACAGAGCAAACTTTCAATATAGCTATTTCTCTCTGTATTTTGGATGGACTTTCTTTTTCCAATGGGACCACACCTGAAAACTCAACAAAAATTCCTTCTTTAATAATACTACTGTCTACAGATGGCTATAGTAGTATTTTTTTCCCATCTGCTATAGGGAAAAAAAAAATCATTTTTTGAGCTTCAGCAACCAAAAATATTATAAAGATTGTATACAATCTATGCTGTTCCCCTTGTAGGGGGAACACATCAAAGAGAAAACTTCTGTCAAGAATGCACAGCTAAATGTTGACAGCAGATCCAATGGTATTTAGTCAGTTTTTGTGCACTGGCTGCTGAACAACTGAATAGCAAATCTTACTACAACCTTCTTGCCAGGAGATTTAGCCCTCCTGTGAGTGGGCTTTGATGCGTCAGAGAGGAAAGGATAATTCTTGTATTTTCTTTGCAAACAATGCAATAGTGATTGCAAGACATACTTGTCTGAATTAGATGTATAATACCAGGTCTCAGACACTCTAAACTTCTAAAGCTTGCCTGCCTGTGATTTGAGCTATTAAGAGGCCTGCTTTAATGGATAAGGAACATGACAACTCCCACAAGAGTCAACTGGTGCTGTGCTGGAAGGACTGAAAATGCAGTCCTACCATTGCACTTGTCCTCACAGAAGGGAAAAAGGAAAACATGGTTCACATTAAGATCTCCAAAGTGTATATCCTGATTTTTGTAGAGAAATACATGAGTGAAGATCTTTGACATCTTACATCCCTTCAGAAAGAATTTATTGCAATTAAATTGAGATTTTTTTTTTGTATTGCCCAAGAACAAACATTTGCATTGCAAACGTTAACCACCATTTTGAACCTGGTAGCACTGAAAAGAACCTTGAAATAACAGATTTGCCTGGTGAGGCAGAAGCATGAAGAAGCAAGTTGACCACCATATTCATCAGCCTGAGAACAACTACTCCACCAGCCAGAATAGCATGTCTGTGTTAGTCCTGCTCTAAAAAATGACATATTGCAGCCAGATTATTGCCAGCTTTGTGAGATAGCTCGCTCTGAAATCCTGACAACTTAGGGAGACCAACTAACAATAATCCTATTGCTGCCCCTTGCCCATTCTCCAGAGGTAAGAAGGTCAACTAGCAGCCTACTGGGTGGATTACCAGGGAGCATGGATACCCACAAACTAGATGTCACCCCAAAATTCAATTTCTGCCTGGTTAACCATGCTGCCTAGTGTACATTTCTCATTTGATTTATAGTGCACACTGCAACAGAAAATTTCTGTTACCGTGAGGAAGGTGATTATCATTCTGCTTTGGAAACAGTTGAACCCATGATGGCTACTACTTATAAATTCCTCATCAGATGATGTTTTCAGCTAACCAGAATAAATCTATTAGCCACAGTTTCAAGACCTCAGTGTCTCACTGCATTGCAGCCAATGGAGGGTGTGCTCTGACTCTTCCTGGTACAAACCGCCTAAGCTGATACAGACCAGAATAAGTGCTTTCCATTATTCGCAGCTGTCATCTGTCATAATAATTTGTCTGTCTGTTTCACAAATAGGAATATCTTAGTATTTCTCATATTGTCTTCAGAGGGGACAGGGTATTTATTTGTTTCTTTGCAATTACTATTTTGAATTAAGGCCATTTTCAATTATTTTATCAACATTATTGTCAGAGAACAACTTGCTCCCCCTGCTACTCTCTTTCAGTACTGGCCTTCAGGCCGACTTCTCTGACACTATATCAACCCTGCACTTACTGGAATCCATGATAGGCTGAAAAAATGCATCCACTTGATTCAGCTTTCCATCCATACATGTGCAAAGCTAACAACAGTTAGGACTTTCTTCCCTCCTAAAACCAAATGTAAGATGCAGCAACAAATGACTGAACTAGTCACTAGCCATACACACAATATGAGAAGAGTAGATGGATTAAGATTATGCTAAAAGACTTTTTGATGAGACTTTTAAGGAACATGCTGTATAATTCCATTCTGATTTTTTATATAGCATCCTTTGTAACCTGAAGGTATTTTCAGAAATTGCTCAAGACCTGAAGCAAGGTAAAAATATAGCAACTGTGACTTCTGCACAGCTTCACAGAAATGTATTTATAGGATAACATCCATGAATTTTATTTAAATAAACTTCTGGACAGCTATTTGGTTACTGAATGAATAAAACTGAAGGGAGTAGTACCAATGCAAAACTAGAGAAGGGCATATGTCTGCAAAGTGGTATACTGCAAGGCTGGTGAATAAAGCTACTAATCACCTTCCTTCAGGACTTTGATGCTGCTGCAGGTATACATTGCCTAGTAGTATTTCCATCTGCCATACATCTGGCTGTGCTTCTGTTTCAACAATATACATGAAGGGCTAACACCACAATAATTTCCTAATGACTTTAATTTGTGTCACTTTTTAGAGAAGGTTTCCTAATTGAACACTAAGCATCAAAAATGATTCATCACTGAAGCTTCGCTGAGCTTTTGAGTTTAAAGTACAGCTGTTAAAAGTGACTCCAGGGATTTGGGACTGATACAGTTTGCGGGTTTTTTTAAACTGGATAACTTCACTGGGTTGACTGATTTCTCCAAACCCCAACACTGAAGGCCCATCAGCAAAGCTCTCCAAAGCAGTAATATTCCCAACAGAAAAACTGAGCTAAAAGCCTGTCTTTTACTTCACAAGCAGAAAACCTTTTCACAAAAGCAAAAAGCTTTAAGAGGATATTCTCTGTTGTCAGTTACTGACAACTCAGGTTTTGCCCACACAAAATGAAGAATCCAGTACAGGAGCATCAGGACCTCAGCATAACAAAGACAGAGTTACAATGTCTCTAAATACTGTGAAATATCAGTAATTCCCATCCTTTCACTGAAAACTGTCTTTGATGTGTTCTCATTGACAGTTGCTTCAGATGTTGATTGCTCATTGGATTGATTTCTCCAGTGTTTTCAGTTCACAGGTTTTATCATGAACTTCTCTGAAACAAATCAGTATAAAATACCTTTGCTGGGACGGCCTTCTGGGTGGAGCTTAATTCTATTTCATCAACTGTGGTGCCTGCTCTCTGTCTGCTTATTAGGCACATTTCTTGTAACTTTTAATGGAAGATCTTCATTACCTTAAGGGCACTTCGGACCCTATCACAAATTTCATCCCAAAACTCAGGTGTAGACAGCTTAACAGGCAAAGACAGTCCCAAGATCTCTCAATCCTTTCAAATCTGTACATCTATCAAATCTGAGCACCAAACTTTAATTAGTCATTATGTAAACATTAGTAGTCACATGCATAATTTTTAAAATATTTTGGAAGATATAAAATATACACCTATAAAAATTACAATGCAAAGGATTTTCATAAATTTTTCAAAATGCTTTAAGTAGGAACAAGCAAAAAGCTTTCAAAAAGGTGGTTCTCAGACAAGTGTAAATATGTAATTTACTTCTCCTAAGTCTCAGTCATTTGAGATTTCCTACCACTAATACAAATATGACAACATAGATCTGAAAGATTCCAACTTGTACCATGAATTCAATAATTTTGTATTTACTGCTGAAAAACTTACCTATACATTCACACTTCTTTTACAACAGTTTAAATTATCTACCATCCAAATCCTCCCACTGAATTAGTTTTACACAGGAACTAAGTTCAAATTAACATCGAAATTACACAATGCTTAAAACTATCCAGACTGAGATGATAAAGTTCCCTGTCACCACCTATCTACAGCCTGAAAAGTACCTACTGCTTTCGACTATGGAAGAACAAATCACTGCATTAATTTACCTAAGAGGACTTCTGAAATATACTTGTAAAGTCTTTTGTTTATCTCTACTCATCAAGCTACCTCACAGGAAACTAACATTTCTTTGACTTCAAGCCATAAGGTTGGGCACTGTGAGTAGGGTCCTTTCTCAACATGCCGCCCGTTTGTCACACCTGGACACCTTGCAATTTTTGTACCATGGCCTCCCCTATGTTCAGCTGTGCCAACACAAGATGCTACTATCTCCACTGCAAAACCAAAGGAACAATAAATCCACTTTAGGCAGAATTAGATGGGTTAGCGCAAATAACCCATTTAAATTGACTAAGCTTTTCTGGCTGATTGCTCCACAGCCAGTGTGGGAGCTCTGCTGGCTCTAGTGAGGCCATAATTGCCACCAAAGGGCCAATAGCAACCTGCTTGGGGGAGATGAAGGTTTCCAGTGGTGTGGATTTTAGCCAAGAGAACATCTTTATACAATGTCCAGCATGTGATTTTTCATCAAAGCAGTGATACTAGCACAGGCAGTTGTAAGAGGGCATTTACAGTGACAGAAGTGCTTACATCTGCTCTCCATGCACCACGGATAGAAGTTCTCTCTGAACAACAGACATTTAGACCCCGGGTATTCTACCACCTTTCTGAAAGAGGTTACTGACCTCAGAGTTTTGCTGTTCTTTCATCTCCTTCATGCAAAACATTTTCCAGGTAGCTTAAATCACTTAAAATAGCCTTTTAAACTTAATTAACTTTGCCTAAAGCAAATTAGAGTATTTACAGGATCCATTTACCAGCAAAGTTGAAAGGAGGAAATTACTTCTGGTAGAGTACTGGGTAGTACTGGGGAAAAAAAGGGAGAAAGGAGAAGGGTAGGCTGAAGATAGAGGTGTGCAAATAAAGTCTCCAGCCAACACAGCAGGATTCAGAAGATGACAGATGTCCATAATATCTTATTGTACTTTTGTATAATTGCATTTGAAGACACGTGTGAAAGCAAAGTGCTAGAATTTATAAACTCGAGGTGGAGGGGAACTACCCCTAGTGCAGCAGCTATCACCACAGGGTCTTCCTTTGGCCATCCCTTTCTTTTCTGTACTTTAAGACACATCAAGAATTCTAATAAATGATGTTTGATTAAAAGAACTTGAGCAAGTTGCAGTTAGAAAATTCTCCATTTCACTACTGACAAGAGTGAATGTGCTTAAAATGTGAAAGCTAACCAGCTAACCAGCTAATCATTTAACTTGCAACTCAAAAATGTAAGGCTCCACCTAAATCTTCCATTTCATCAATAAAATTTTGAAAGTGATCACAAACTTATTCAAAGGAGAAGTTATCACATTTTTTAACTGTTAGCTCAATCTATAGAGCATCAATGGTATTTTGCAGCTGAACAGTGCTGATCATTAAAACATCTAAGTATTTTCTGACTATTCTGGAAATAAAACTCTAGTCGATAGCTAAATAGGTAAGAAGCATCTCAACTTGATTTCTTCCCTCAAGAATATTAAAAAATCTGCCCTGCGTTGTACAAACATCTGTTCGCAGCTCTGGAATCAGAGCTCGTTTTCTGACTGCCAGGCACTGCCTTTACAAACTACAATCGTTTGCTGTGCTGTAGGACCAACATCCAACATGCCTTTGTATTATCAGTAAAGCAAGGTTTATGGATAGAGCCAATATCTTTCACTACCCCAAGTAATACAGTTGGGATGGGGAGGAGGGGAGGAGAGCAAAACACTGAGCTGACAAGGTTCCAGGTATGCTTCTGAGACCATCTAGTTCGCTTTTAGGTATACTCTGAGACTTTCTGGTTCCCACCAAGCAGAAAGGGTAGTCCTAGTGATGGAAAAAGAGTTTGTCTCCAATGGGAAAGAGGTGAACCAAGAGGAAAAACCCCCAAGATTATAGTATGCCATGAAATCAATAGCTCTATTCAGCCTATGGTTTTACTGTCCCAGGCTCAATGCTTTGAAAAGCATTCCATAGCTCTTCCTGGTGGATTAGGACTGAGAGGGTCAGAGACTGTGTGGGTACTCTGAGAAATGTTAGCCCACTGGTGTTTCCATCCTTCATGAACTGTCAGAGCACTCCATCTGTGTGAGGCGATTGCTTAGTCACCCCTGGGTGTCCCAAGGGGCTCAGAGCACGGCTGAAATGCACTGAATTCCAGGAGGAAGCCAGGAATTTGATGATCCTGTTACAGGGAATATGCACTTGACCCACATGGAGCTGTGCTAGCACATACCAATTACCTTGTATTTCAGACAGTAAATGATTAACTTGCATGTCTAAATGCAGAGCACCTGTTCTCAGCCTGCACTTAGCCTCAATATTTCCTGCTCCCATTTCAGGCCTGGAAGAGCAGTCCCAATGCCCAAAAGCTTGTTCCCCCTTCCCACCTACAGCGATACAGCCAGTGAAAGATGTACTGTCTTTAGACACAAACTTGGTTCAATTATCTCTTCAGATCACTTCACCAGCACAGTCCTACCCATTCTGCAAGAGAACCGATTGCCATGTATAGTAAAGGGCTGGCTTCTGGCAAAGGTTTATATAATTGTACCTAATGTGAAGTCCAGTCACAACATGAAAAGGAAAATTATTTTTCCTTTGATGACATCTGTGATTTTACTGTTTGTTCACTCATTTGTTCTGGCAACAGCCCTGACCATGAACAAAGTATATGCAATCCTATGGTTTTTTTTAAAAAAACCACAAACCAAATCAGGAAAGGAAATGAACCATAAAGGGGGGTGGGGTGGGCAGGAGGATAGTATCTAACATTTCTGCAAACAATCCATTTGTCACTTTCATGGACTTGGGTTAATTAATATTCTATAAAGGTCTTCCAAAAGCTGAATACCTCTCAAGTTCTGAATTCATGGGGCTGACCTTAGACTTTCTCAGAATGATTTTTAATGCAGTCTGTTATCAGCAAAACCCGTTTAAACACATGCCCCATCTGCCAGTACCCCGTTTGCAAAAGAGCTTCTTATACTTGCAGACAGTAAAGCTTCTGCCTGCTTCCCTCTCTCTTCTAAATACCAGCTGTATGGTAATGAGCACAAACAGCTGAAAAATACTGCACAGTAACAAAGCTGGTACGAAGCGGGCAGAACAACGCATCCACTCAATGAAGCAGTTGTAGCATGAATTTAGCAGATTAGCTATTGAACAGGGGTGGGGGGAGGCTTGGAAAAAATGTAAAGGGTCTGCACAGATAGCAAGAAAATGAAAAGAGACCAAAGGGACACAGGCTACCAAAGAAAAGTCCAAATTCTAAAGTACTTTTGTTGGAACTGCATGGACCAATTCTTCAAATTTTCAAAGGCTTACTCCTCCTGTATTAATGATATGCCAAATGCTATTCTGATCATTTGCAAGTTCAGTTAGTTTTTAAAGGAGGCAACTTGTTAATGAAAGTTTTCCATTCATTAACAAATCTCTTTATCAGCTGGGGTCAGGGGAAGTCCTTAAGAAAAGGAACATGCTCTCCTACTTCAGTCTCTGGTACTTTCAGCATGTGTGACCAACAAGCACCATATTATCTATTAAATTTTTGCATAATAGCCCTCTCAGCCTATCCATTTTTATAAAGACATTTTTTTAAATGCTGACAACATTCATGCTACCCTCCAGACACTAACAAGCTTTTTAAGCAGTGAGCATAAAAGACACTTGCTTTTAAGAAAATTTGTGCAAAGCTGCATTCAGCTGACATGCACACAAGGCATGCAGTTGAGTATTTGTTTATGCAAGTAGCTAATTAGATATACACTATTTGCATAAAGTCTAAAAATGGCACATGCACTTTTGCACTTGAAATTCCACGAGTCTGTCTACTGGCAGATGTGAAAGATGTATGTGGTTTTGATGCATAAAGCTGATGTGAAAATACAGGACTTTTTTCTTGTTCACAATTTCCCAATGGCTTCTAAAGTGTTACTGCTGCTTCTGAAGAATTGGAGCCTAACATTTTCTAAGAAAGACGCGGGAAAACGTGGTGTATTGACACTGCCTAAGAAAGTGATCTGTCAAAAGCTTGATATGCAGGGTTTGGATTTTTTTAATTCCGAATTTAAAAGCCTTACTGTTACAATCCCTCTGCATTCTCACATTTGTCTTTTGTGACAAGTAAGGCTAGGAAGATGTTCTTCAAAAAGTCACCTACTGCAATAAAAACACTGCACTTTTTCTAAAAGTAGTGAGGAGTGAAACCTCCTATCTGGAGCAAAAAATATATTTGTGTTTAAGGTCATCATAATGCAGCTCCTAATGAAGCAAACAATCTTTTAACCTTCACGTGTAACACAGAGTTAAAGAGAACACACATAAAAAAAAATCATTTGTGTCACTGGTGATCACAGAATATATAAAAAAAA